>WSYH01001076.1:63642-95392 GCA_036426205.1 Ascaphus truei | reverse complement strand
ACCTATGTATATACATACATTCACGGACACTGAATGGGTGTATTCTATGTGAATTTTGTATGGAAATGCATTGTTTTTTATGCTGTATTGTTGCCCCTGTATTTTATGTATATCTATCTACATGGATAGACATACAGGGATAATAATTGATTGTTTTGCTAATGTTTATGTTCTTTTCATGTATGGCTAATGTATTTATCAGCTTTACATAAACATTAGCAAAACAATCAATTATTATCCCTGTATGTCTATCCATGTAGATAGATATACATAAATACAGGGCAACAATACAGCATAAAAAACAATGCATTTCCATACAAAATCACATAGAATACACCCATTCAGTGTCCGTGAATGTATGTATATACATAGGTGCATAGCTACATCATGGGCATTAAATGGGACTGAAAAAATAAAAGACATGAATGAAAAACATCAAAAAACCTGTAAAAGTAAAAATAAAAACTTTTCTTTTGTTTACTCACCATTAGATGCCCACTACCGAAATCCAGGCGACTCGGAAGCCAGGAACAAATCCACAGGTAAACCATAAAATAAAAACCATTACAATCTATAACGGTGTTGTTCTCTATATTGTAATCCTTCCATCTGTCTTGAGGTCTTCTTTTCTTCTTTGGGGTCTTTTGAGGTCTTCTCCGGCTCTTCTGTCTTCTTCCGTCTTCTAACGCCACGCCCCCTCTTTCTTCTTAGGAGGGGAGATGTTCCTCCCGGCGACTAGCTTCAAAATGAGGCGACATAGGCTTTTATAGGCCTATGATGTCACATTTTGGTCAAATGTTTCCCACGGTCCTGATTGGGCCGTGAAAAAATGTGATTTGGCCTGAACAAAAAAAAAATGATGACGTCATTTAAAGGCAATGAAGCACAGCCAATCGAATGGCTGTGCTTCAATTGCCTTTAAGATGACGTCATGAAAAGAAACATGGCCGGCCTCACAATGGTACGGTAGCCAATCAGAGCGTGGGAAATACATCCCACTCTGATTGGCTCTAGTACCATGTGACAGGCTTTCAATTACGTCACATCCGTTCTCCCCCAAGCCTCTGTCACATGGTCACTAGAGCCAATCAGAGTCTGTATGTGTTAGGGGGCGGGGGGATGTGTGATGTTATTGGGGGCAATTGTCCCCAATAAACATGCAATGTGCCTCACCCCTTCATGCCTTAGCGGCTATCCACTAAGGTTATGAAGCTGCATTAATGTAATTTTAATAATACTGTGCGGGAGCAGGGGGTCCCCTCAGCTGAACCGCATTGATTTCTGCTCAGAGAAAACCCTGCTTCCCGAGTACAGGCCCCGGTTTGGGGCATCGGTGCCAGTGTGGACGCCATCTTTATAGAGCCAACGTCGCGTCGTGACGCTATAAAGATGGCGGCGACACTGGCAACCGATGCCCCATACGGGGCCTGTAACTCGGGAAGCAGGGGGTCTCTGAGGCAGAGAAATCAATGCGGTTCAGCTCAGGGGACCCCCTGCTCCCGCACCACTATTATTAAAATGTACATTAATGCAGTCATTACCATAGCGGATAGCCGCTACGGTGAATGAATATATTTTATTGTTATGTTGTGTTTTAATACTAGTGCAGATGTGCAGGGGGTCTCTCCTGAGTGAACCGCATTGGTTTCATGTCCGAGGGACCCCCTACTTCAGGAGATACAGGCCCCTTCATGGGGTGCCGGTATCCCCTGCAGAATTAAATGTCCCGGTCACGTGACGCGGTAGCTTTAAAGTGCAGGGGATACCGGCACCCCTAAAGGGGCTATATCTCCTGAACTAGTGGGTCCTCGGACCTGAAACCAATGCGGTTAAGCTCTGGAGACCCCCTGCTCATGTACACTATTATTAAATGTATTTATTTAGTGTACGATCGCCTGTAACAGTCTTGAATGGAGATACAGAATCTACATGCAAATGTTACAAGCGGCTTTTTTTTCTATCAGCTAGCGTACGTAAAAGTTAAGAATGCTAGCAGGGGGGAAAAAAAAGCAAAAAGTACGCTGTGGCTGTTTTTAAGCTATTTTGAGAAGGTACGTTAAAAAATGGCCTCAAGGCCTTAGTGAATCGCCGTCCCCGGCTTCACTTTTAAGTAACCTGCTTTTTTGCCAAATCAGAATGCAAAGCCATTGAGCTTAGTGCTAGCCCCCAATGTGTCACTTTTGTCTGAAAAAACCATTGTTACATGGAGCCCATATACAGTAAGCTAATGCTCGCTTTTAACACATCTTAAAAACACAGCATGGGAATCAGATGCAAAGCCGAGAAACATTATATATATACAGATAAAGTAAGAGACTGAACTGTATTTAGTGGCAGATATTACTCATCTAAGTGTATTAAAAAAAATCGTGATAGTAAACCCTACAGTCTAGAAATACAACCAGCAGTCCAGCAGTACAACCAACTTTACACTGATTGATGGTTGAAACATGTCTGTGAATGGTATGTATCTATATGCAATTTACCAGATTTGGTCCAGCAAGAAGAAACAGCTGCACAGCCCTGCGGAAGGTTCCGTTTGTAGAATCGAAACATTGGCGTTTGTCTGAGTGTCTACATCTTCAAAATAATATCTGGAGTTATTCCTTGTGTGCTGTTTCTTCTTGGGACCCACAATACTGGTAAATTGAATATACTATTTTTATGGAACTAGCATCTAGATTTTTCTGCAGTAATAGGTGATAGTGTGTGCTACTTGTCATCCAACTTGTGGATTATATATATATTATATATATATATATATATATATATATATAATATATATATATATATATATATATATACACACAGTTGTTTTCTTTATTATTATTTTTATATTAGATACACTATTCATATATATACTATCTTGTTTTTATTTTTTTCTAGTATTTTTTATCTTGGTATCATCACCATTACCTTGGTTAAATCTCTGAGTTGATGATTTAAATTTGTTTTGCTGTGGTTTATTTTTTCTATGTTGTTGCTATTGTAACAACGCTTTTAAAGCCATTTTGCTGTCTTTTAATGGGATTGTTCATTTTGTGCCTTAGGTGATATCAAATAAAGCTTGGTTATCATGTGTGGGGTCAGTGACCTAGGCCAGCAAATAGGGATAGGCATTATCCACTACACCGTCGCGGGTTCAATGACTTTCTCCGAGGCCCGGCATGTATTTTTTTAACTTTCATTCATTTACCACACATCTTGATAAAGGCAGAAGATCAAAACGCATTTTTTTTTTTTTTTTTTTACCTGTTAATGCTTGTGTGAGCTAATAATAAACTTTTATGGGAGTTACCCTATCATGATCCTTTGTTCCTATGCTGTTTCAGTTGTGCTCCATTCCACACAGACATCGTTATATTATTATTATCGCAAATATTTTTTTAAAAGGTTTGCTATTCTTGGTATCACAGATCTGTAGCTGTAAGCAATAAGTACAGAGAAACGTACTTGTGGTTGAAAAAGTTACGAAAGTATCAGATCTACAAATGGATCTTGATGTCAGAGATTGCATTACATTGGAAAATACTGTATTAAATGTCTGGATAGTTTAATAAAATCCCCTCAATCATTATATCAAAGGGGAGAGACAAAGCTTCATTAAGCTTTTTGGTAATAGAGTTTTGAGGGTTTAAATCCATCTGGATTCTTTCTTTAAAAGTCGCCCTTTCTCAGGCCCATGGATAACTGGTCTATGCCTATGAATTGTACAGAACTGTCCCTGTATGGAAGTCATTAACATGCCTCACAGGGGTATCAAGTTTGTTACGAATGGTACCAAGATGTTCTATTACAATGCCTAAATAGCATCGTTTTTGCCCACATATTTTTTGCTGCAGATACACTCTGCCATGTATATGACGCTTGATGTATTACAGTAAAATACTGTCTTATGTCGTAAGTATGGTTATTATTCCAGTTCTTTAACACCTTTGTCATTTTAATGGCTGTGCAGACTTCACAGTTATGACAACTGAATAAGCCCTTGGGTTTGGTTGGGAACCAAGTGTGGGCTGTCCTATTTTCAAAATGGCTATGGACCAGGCTATCTTGAGGTTTCTGGACTTGCGGCATTTCATTTTGGGGTAGGTTTACAAGACCTCACTGAGATCATGATTAGCCCGAAGGATTTGGCAATGTTTTTGGAGCACGGCCCATGCTATCGAAGGTCCAAAATTAATCTTATTTTTTGGGGTGTCAGGGTGTGGTTCTGTCAGCAAATCATGTCAAGAGTTTGATTTGCCTTTTAATATTTAATATTCATAGTATCGTTGTAACCGTGTTCAGGAATCTCACTTCATGAGTTGTTCCTATCTCTCGAATTCTCTGTTGGCAGTTCAATTTCTCCTAATTCGTAATAATAATAATAATAATAAAGCATGTCTTAATAGCGCTGCTACTTTTACATAGTGCTTTCAGAGACATTTTGCAGGCACAGGTCCCTGCCCGCGGAGCTTACACAATCTAATTTTTGGGTGCTGGGGCACAGGGAGATAAAGTGACTGGCCCCAAGGTCACAAGGAGCCGACACGGGAATTGAACCAGGTTCCCCTGCTTCAAACGCAGTGCCAGTCAGTGTCTTTAAAAAATGAGCCACTCCTTCTTCAAATAAGGAACTTAGGAACTGCAGCCCATATTCAAAGCGGCCCGTTCTAAGGGACAAGCAGTGTGAAGTTTAACAGGGAGTTCAACAGGAGGGAAACAAGTGGACTACAGAACACCTACTGGCCCGTCAAACTGGGTTTGAACTCGTGGAAAGGCGGACATTTTCTATTCCAGACCACACATCTCAGCACTTAACTATTGCTGCCGTGCCGCTGCCACTATTTATATTTGCTCGACCTCACTTCTTTTCAAAACACGCATTCTTTCTACCAGCCCAGTCTCCAACTCTATTCATATATCTCACATCTCTCCTTCCTTAACACTTCTCAGTTACATTAACACTTGTTCCTTTTTACTGAACCCTCTGACACCTACAGAGCTATTCCCCTGCACTAAAAACACACCCCTACAATCCTACTTCACACAATGTTTATGTTCTTTTCATGTATGGCTAATGTATTTATCAGCTTTATTTTGTCATTGTTGTGAATAATGTAATTTGTATTTAGTTACAAGTTAATTGTAATGGCTTCTTAATTGTACTTTGATTAGAATGATGGTGGTTACTTTAAATTAGAATTGTTTTGGCAATGGTTTGGCTTTAGGAATTGAATAGGGAATTGTATAATTGATTTCTATTGTATTGTAATTTTTTGAGGAAATGGATTAATTGATTGATGCTAATTGTATTGATGTTGCTTAGTTTATATTTGATTTTCATGATGGCGTTGCTGGTTAGGGGACATTGTTCATATTGTATTTTATTGTTACATATATTTTGCATAGTGTTACATGATGCACAGATTAATTGCATCATGTAAACACTCAATGCAATTGTGTGACATTTCATATACATTTGTGTTGCTGCTGGTTTGTTGGTTTATATTTACAATGGCTGCTGGATTTATTTTAACATGCAATGGGGTGATTTTAAGATTAAAAATTCATGTTTTATGTGTTTAATAATGGGCAAATAATCTATTATCCATATCTGGATAATAGTTATTTTGCACATTATTGTACAGTATGTGTTGGGGGGGGGGGGGAGTGTATTGATGTATTTAATGTATAGGTCCGGTTTATTTTTTTTACATACAGGGTTGGTTACTTTTGGTCTGCGAAAGACCTCTGGAGACCACCTGAGGTCTCCTCGGGCTTTCCACGGGTAGCAGGCTGCCGGGTCCACTGGGGACACCTGCAGGGAAGAACCGGTGGCCCCACATCTGTGGGGGCACCGCGGACCCGTAGGGACCACCCGTGGGTCCCCAGACCCCCGTGGGAACCACCCGAGGCCCCTCAGACACTTGTGGGTCTGACCCGGTGCCCCCCAGACATCCGCGGGCCTACCGTGGAGACCCCATTGTGGCCCACGTTGACCCACGGAGACCTGGTGGACCATTGCGCCTGGCGGGGACCACCAACAGGCCTCCAGACCCTGTTTGAAAAATGGTGCTTGGCTATTGTAGGTCTGTGAGGTGAACCGTCAGGCCCACCTGGGACTCCCGTGGGCCTGGGGTATTAACCCTGTATGTAAAATAATAAATCATGTATTTATGGGAGGGCACAGGGGGTGGTTATGTATTTAATAAATATAATGATGTTTATTGTGGAGCAGTGTATTGTTTTTATTGTTTGTATTGTTTTTACTGTGGGTACTGGTGGTGGGGGAAGGGTGTATTGGCCCCAAGGGTATGTGGGTAGGCCTCCCGACTGGGTATTGGGTATTGGGTGAGGGTGGTTAGGCCTCACGGGGTGGGGGGGTAGTGGGGGAGGGTATGTAGTCCTCCAGAGTGGTGGGTGAGGGTGGGTTAACCCCTTAATGACTGTAGCGGTTAATAACCGCTAAGGTGATTAAGGGGTTAGGGGACATTACATTGGCTATTTTTATTCTTGTGTATGTTTTGCAGCCCCGGAGGGACATGGGCAGGATGAAGATGTGGATGAAAATGGCCTTCGTCGTAGGTGTCTGGAAAAGGTAAGTGTAATATGTATTTACTGTATTTATTGAAAGTTATATGTATTTAAAATGGGCAAATGCATTATTATCCAAATGTGGATAATAGTTTTTTTTGCCAATAACAGTACTGTATGTGTTAGGGGGCGGGGGGATGTGTGTTGTATATTGCTATGTTTATTGGGGGCAATTGTCCCCAATAAACATGCTATTGTGCCTTAACCCCTCATTGCCTTAGCGGCTAGCCGCTAAGGTAATGAAGCTGCTTTAATGTATTTTTATTAATAGTGTGCGGGAGCAGGGGGTCCCCTGAGCTGAACCGCATTGATTTCTGCCTCACGGACCCCCTGCTTCCCGAGTTACAGGCCCCGGTTTGGGGCATCAGTGCCAGTGTCGTCGCCATCTTTATAGAGCCCACGTCGCGTCTTGGATGCTATAAAGATGGCGACGACATTGGCCTCCGATTCCCCATACCGGGGCCTGTAACTCGGGAAGCAGGGGGTCTCTGAGGCAGAAATCAATGCGGTTCAGCTCAGTAATGCAGCTTCATTACCATAGCGGATAGCCGCTAAGGTAAGGAATTATTGTTTATTGTTATGTGTGTTTTGACAGTAGTGTAGATGAGCAGGGGGTCTCCTGAGCTGAACCACATTGGTTTCAGGTCCGAGAAACCCCTACTTCAGGAGATACAGGCCCCTTGGAAATTATGTCGCATACTGTAAAAAAAAAAAAAAAAAAAGAGGCGGGCAAATGATACAGCATCAAATCGGATTGGAGCTGTATCATCTGACCCTAAAATGTGAAGTCACAAGCCCTATATATGGCCTGTTCCATCTCATTTTAGCTCAAGAAGAGGACGAGACAACATCCGTTGTGGATTTAACATGGGGTCCTTTCATTGGAAAAAAGAAGAAAGAAGATTAAAGAAAAGAAGAAAATAATATGACAGTGTAACGTGTGCTCACCACAGACAGGACAGGACTGCGAGGCAGAGGTGGGGATTAGAAATAACAAACCTCCAGTCGTGTGAGCGCGTCCGGAGTGCAGAGTAGTAGTCATAGCCGGGTCGGGGTTGTAGAGGTGAGGATCGTCGTATGTAGTAGCTGTGTTCAGGGGTTGGAGAGAGGAGGATCATAGTATATACTTGCCGTGGTCAGGAGTTGGAGAGATTGGGTAGTCATATAGCAAGCCGAGTCCAGGGATCAGAGAGAAGTCGGGGTCCAGGTAAGAGCCAAGGTCAAAACACGGAAAGACAAAACAGGAGCAATGAATGAAAAGCAACAGGACAAGGAGACAAGGTAGAGGTAAGCACTTCGTTCTGTGAGGAAGTATTATGTTCAGCCAATTTGACAGAGGGCTGGCTGAGCATATAAAGGAGGTTAGGCCAATGAGCTTGGGCAGGTATAGGAAGTACTGCCTACTAGGTAGAAGCCGCCCAATGGTAGACGGGGGTGGAATTGGACACAGGTGCAGGTGATCCGAGATCAGTGAAGATTACCCCTCATGTGCTGTGTTTGCCGTCGCATGACGCATCGCCTGTGTCCTTGTGGCATGGGATGTGGGGGTATGGTCTAAGACCGAGGCTGGAATGCTCCTTAATCAGACTGCGTGGCGTGCAGCCCTTGTCGTCATGGGGGCAGGGGCTAAGCCCAAGCCTGGGAGAATCCCTGTATTTGGCCGCAGGGCGCGTGTGGGTAGCCTGCAGTGTGTCACCCGTGTCAACACTGGGGCGGGACCTGCCACCGATTCTAACAGACATGAAGATAGAAGAAGGTTAAAGAAGATCAAAGAAAGAAGATTTTTTACCTGATGCAGATCTTCAAGGAGGATGGAGTCAGATTGCGGGTGATGCCGTCGCGGGTCGAGAGCTTCCTGATACGCTGGGATTCGGAGGGTTAAGACTTCTAAAGGTAACAAAATATTGAATGTATGTAAATGTCTTTTTTCAGGTTTTTTATTGTATTTATTTATTTTTATTTTTCGGTTTGCCCATTGACTGCTAATGTATTCATCTGTGTGGAGTGACACACAATCAATTTTTTGGCAAATGCTTGTTTTGAATTGATTGTTATTTTTCTATTTCTGTTTATTGTTCTGATTGAATTGTTTGGAATTTGGATGGCTTGTTTTTAGTACATTTTAGGGTTGGTTAGCGGTTTTAATTAATTAATAGTTTTGTTGGCTAGTGGTTTTATTTATTTAATTGATTTGTTGGCAAGTGGCTTTATTTATTTTATTGATTTGTTGACAAGTGGTTTTATTTCTTGAATTGATTTGTTGCCTAGTGCTTTTATTTCTTTAATTGGTTGGATAAGTGTTTATTTAATTGTATTGTTTTGTTTTGGAATAATATTTTTTTTTATTATTTTGCTGTTTTGGTGATAGATCTTTTTTATTTATGTGTACTTTTAGGCTTTTTAATTCTTTCATTGTTGGGGTATTTAGGTGCGTGTGTATTTCTTTTATTATTGTGTATTTTTGACCTTAATGATTTGTATTAGGTTGACCATTGAGTGCTGTAGTTGCTCATCATGCCCATATTACATAGAAAGCAGAAGTGGTACCAATATTTAAAAAGGGAGCTAAATAACAACCGGGGAATTACAGACCTGTAAGACTAAAATATCAATAGTGGAGAAGCTACTTGAAGGTTTAGTACCGAATAATATTCAGTAATACCTAATGGAAAACAAAATTAATATTAATAGTCAGCATGGATTTATGAAGGATAGGTCTAGCCAAACTAACTGTTTTAGTTTCTTTGAGTATGTACTGTAGTGCCGACAAGTATTCTAAAACAAATCTGGGGCAATCACCAACAAGACCCAGGTACATGCTGGGTACATGCTGGGTACATGCTGCAACATTTCAGTGACATTTCTGTAGACAGCCTAATGGCCTATCGGATTAACAGCGGGGGTCCCTGGCAGTCAAATTCAAACTGAATGGGACTGCCAGGGACCCCTGCTGTGTTAATCTGATGGGCCATTAGTCTCTGCAGAAATGTCACTGAAACGTTGCAGCATGTACCCAGCATGTACCTGGGTCTTGTTGGTGATAGCCCCCGATTTTCCAAGGCAAGATTTAGAATACTCGTCGGCGCACCTGTACGTAGATTCCTGCTATTTAACTATTGACCTTTGCTGATGACACTAAATTGTGTAGGTAGTAAAATCAGAGCAGGATGTAATTTTTCTCCAGAAGGACTAGGATAGATTTGGAAACTTGGGCATGCAAATGGTAGATGAGGTTTAATACAGATAAATGTAAGGTTTTGCATTTGAGAAACAAGAATAAACAGACAAGTCACAATTTACATTAAGAAAAGTGAGGAGAATCCTTAATGGAGAACGATTTAAGAGTGCTTACAGACTGTAGGCCTAGCAATAGTGCCCAAAGTTATGCAGTAGCTGCAAAGGCAAATAAGATCTTATCTTGTATGTATATAATTTTTTATCTTGCATTAAATGGGGAATGGATGGAAAGGAAGTACGCATAATTGTGCCCCTCTATAAAGCATTAGTAAGACCACACCTTTAATATAAAGTACAGTTTTGGGCATTGTGACGGGGAAGGGGTATCCAGTCCAGTAAATAAAGTTATTTGGCCCGGCTGGGTGCCCCTGAGCCATATTGGGGAATTGTGATTGTCAGCTCAGCAACCCAATCATGGCAGAAACACTTTGTTTTGTGATAAAACTGTATATGTATGACTTATTATTCCAGGATTATTAAGCAGCGGACATTTCCCTGCTTCAGCACAAACCAGAATAGTAAGACCTGGCAGGGGAATTAATTACATTCAGGTCACCCAGTATATGTCCGCGAAACCCAGAACCAGGGGGGGTTCAGAGTAAAGTAATTTTTAAGATTATGTGTATAACTGTGGCAGTGTTTTCGTGTAAGCGTGTGAAAGGAAAAATGGTTTTAAAAAAGCAGGAGGTTTAAAAGCAGGCTTTTTGCTATCTTTCGCTAGGAAGCTCCTAGCGCCGTGAGATTTGCTGTGAGCACTGTTCGGGTAAAATCAGGAACTATCATATCGCACAATTTTTATAGAGTTATTTAAAAAATGGATGAATTAAAGTCCCCCTATTTTAATTGTACCAACATATTAGGCATATGGGGATTTTCATTTAACACGCCAGAGACAGAGTGGCTACTCCAAGATTCAAAGGCAGTCCAGGATATGGGAGTGTTAAACCTTTTGTTAGCATCAGCTTCAAAGGCGATCCAGGATATGGAGGTGTTGAACCTTTTGTTAGTAAAGAGGAGAATTTCAAAGCCACCCTGGCATATGGCTGCTCAGCCCAGACTGAGCAGCGCCAGTTAGTGGGGACGGGCCTCATATGCTAAGCTGCCAAGGTGCAAAGTTGGCACAAGCCCTGAGCAGACTGAAAAGCCCCTCTGGCAGGTTTGCAAAGTAGTGGCATGTCTGTGATAGGGAAAGGAATTATTCCCACGGAGTAGATTGGCTGCATGGGCTAAGTATAGGCCTGTTTAGTGTATAAAAAAACCCTACAGCCCATGGGGAAGGAGTTCCATCTAAGTTCCATCATGTAACAAGATTCGTCATGCAGTGAAAGATCCATCCTGAAACCAGACTTAACAGTGTAACTAGTAAGTGTTTTTTTCATTGTAATTGTAAATCAAGCTGTGTATGTTCATTCTGTAAATAAATTACAATTTATTTTATCTCTTGCTTTGCTCAATCAAAGGATCCGGGTATTTTGGTGTTAAAAGCATTGGTCTCCTGTGACAGGCATCACTCCTCAAAAGACATTATGGAACTAGAAAAAGTGTAGAAAAGAGCCATCAAATTAATAAAGGGGATGGAACATCTGACTTATGATCTGACTTATGAGTAGAGACTAGCTAATTTAGATTTATTTATATTAGAAAAGAGAAGCATGTAAGAGGGAATATGATAACTGTATATAAATACATTCAAGGAGCTTTCAAAAGAACTATTCATCCCAAGGGCAGTACAAATGACACAGGGTCATTCCTTAAGGAGGAAAGAAAATTTCACCAGCAGCAAAGGGATGTTTTTGTTTATTATTACAGTAAAGGCATTTAGAATGTGGAATTCATTGCCCATGTAGACTGTAATGGCAGATACAATAGATATCTTCAAAAAAGGTTGGACATCTTTTAAAAAAGAAAAGGTATACAGGGATATATCAAAAAGGAAACCTGGAAGAATGTTGATTCAGGAAGAAATCTGATTGCCTTTATTTGAAGTCAGGAAGGGATAGAATTTCCCCCCTATGAGACAGCATTGGGTGATGCTTCACTGTGTTTTTTTGTTTACCTTCTTCTGGATAAAATTCTGTAAATACAAATATAGGATAAAGTATCTGTCGTCTAATTTTAGCATAGGTTGAACTTGATGGACATGTGTCTTTTTTCAACCTCATTGTAAGAGGACATGTGCAAAGGTATGCAATGGAAACTGTTTTAAGGTGAAATTAAATAAGGCTTTTATTGCGCCCGTTTTTTTAACACAAAAAAATCATCCAAATGTTATGAAAATAAGGGGTCAAACAAAGCTTCTGTTCCACTTGGGAGTATTTCTAGTTAAACCTATGCAGTCAACAACTCCCTTTAGATTAGCATGTCTCCCAGACCCAAACATATATCTTGATATGTGCAGATATACAAAAAGTCTTAGAAAGGAAAGTCTTATCTGTTTCTTGTAGGGGAATACTTCTTTGTTCTTCTGGTGTCCACACCTTTTGGCGATAAGGCAATGTCAGGATCCAAGTTTAGAAGTACTTTCCCCTGTGTCTTGCTGGCAGCGTGCAGTCTAGTCTCTCTGCAGCTCAAGACACCTGTTCCTATGGTCAGTCCCACAATTTGTGAGACTCAGGAAATATCTATCTTCCTGCCTCAAAGGCAGGCTTTTCTAACAAACCTAATCATCCAAGTGGTGTTGGTTAATTGACTACTAGCAGTTAACCACCACACTGCTGGATTAGAGGCACATTTCCTGAACAGGGATAAATCCCCTTTTACATACCTCCCCTGTTTGTGGGAAGCTCGGGCTTGCCATGGCCAAAGCCCCTCCTTCCACTCTCATTCGAGATATCTCTGTGACTTGAATGAGAGTGGATGGAGGAAGAGAACCCTCAGTCCCGCTGGGATTCGTGTCTCCCCCCGAAGGTGCTTGAGATCAGCACTTTGAGTTTTCCGCTCTTGAAGCTGTCTCTCTGCACTTTTTCCATTCAATGGAGTTGCTAGTTCAGCTTCTTTGGGATTGAGTTGCAATTCCACATCCACTTCCAGAGAATGTCCAATCTTTTCAGCTTCATCAGCTAAGGATTCTTCTGGTTTTGATTCAGCACGTGTACCTTTTTTTGTTGCCTGTTGGGTGGCTGATAGTTTTGCTAGTGCTTATTTAGGTGGTTCAAATTTTGCAACCTTGTTTTTCAGACGAGCGGTATTCCCAGCTCTCACTGTACCCTTGTCTTCATGGGTTTTTGTGGCTGTGGGATACTGACGCTTGGTCAGGGTCAATACTTGTCCTTGTAGAACTGTAATCTCATCCGCGAGAGATCCCTTTTTTTTGAGTGCGTCTTGCAAGTCTCTTCTCAGGGAATTTATCTGCACACTTTGCTTTCTCTGAGCTTGCTTCCACATTTTCATTGTATTGTGAAGCACTGTGAATTTCTTTGCTCGGGCCACAGTTACTTGTCTCAGTTTCTGGACGATCTTGTGCTCCCTCTTGTGCCGAGTCACCTTGGCTCTAAGCTTGGCCTCTAGCAATGCTTTAGTGATGCTCTGGGTACCTTCAGTTTCTCATGCTGCTTTGTGGGGACATACTGGGTAATCAGACGTTCCTGCAGAACTTGTACTTCTTTAGCAGCCTGCAGATTGTCTTCCTGCAGAGTTTGCTGCTTCTCCTCGGCCTTCTGGTGGTGCGTACGCAGACCTTGCAGTTGGTTCTGCAGTCGGTGCTCTGCTTCAAACTTCTCATCTTCCAAAAGTGTATTTATTTCTTTTAGCTTGTGCAGCTTCTCATTCTCTTCCTTGATGTAGTCTGTTAAATGAGAATTTTCTTCTTTCAGTTTTAAGTTTTCTCTTTTTGCAGTCTCTGTAATTTTCAGGGCCTCCATGTATCCCTCCTTCCATTTACGCACATCTGCTTTGAGAATGACAGTCTCCTGGTGGGAGACTTCCATATCTAGGTTGAGGGTCTGAAGCTCCTTCAGAGAGACTTTGAGATTCATATTAAGACTGAGGTTAGTTTTTTGAGAGATGTCCAGCTCCTCAGTGAGACTGTGAAGTTCCTTTTTAGAAACTTCCAGTTTTGTGCGGAAGGTGCCGATCTTGTGGTGTGAGGCATCCAGTGCTGTGCGGAGTGTATGAACCTCCGTCTGGGATACGCCCACCTCTGTCTAGACACTGTTGACCTCTTGTTGTGAGGCATTCAGTTCTAGGCGAAGACCGTGAACCTCTTGCTGAAAGACTGTAATCTCCTTCAGTGCCTCCTCATACTTCCGCTTCAGCTTAGCCATCATTTTATCGGATTGGCTCTGCTTTTCCACCATGGTGGCTTTTGTAGTGTTTGCAGCATCTAGCTCAGTCTTGAGATCGTCCAATTCTGTCCTGGCCAAAGAGTAAATTGTGAGCACATCTTTCTGTAGCTTCACGTTATTTTTCTGTAGCTCTGTGTAATCATCTTTCTTTTGTTTCAATTGTTCACGGAGCATATCACAGTCATGCCTGGAATTTTTCAGGGCATCTTCAGGGCTGGTCAAGGGATCGACACTCACTGGTTCCGGCTCCGCTTCCCTGGGATGGTTGGTTGACAGACACTTCTTTGGGGTACACGACTTCTGCTTGGGCCCTCTGGATATTCGGTTATCCGCGGGATGAATTCTCCATTTTCTCTAGGCTACATGGCATCTCAGTCCCCCTTTTTCTCCACAGGATCTGCGGACGTGTCTGTTCCTTCCACGGTAAGTGAAGAACCGCTTTTCTTTTTCTTTTTCCGCCTTTTTGTTTTGGATGACTCTGTCCCATCAGGAATACTGGGGTCTCCTTCTTTATTTGATACTTCAGCAGCTTCGTTGTATATGCCAGGCTTTTCTTGCAGTTGCGTTATCTGACAGAAATATTTGGTGATCTGCTGCTCCCGCTCTTTCTCCTGCCGATCATATTCGTCATCATAGAGAGCGGTCTTTTCGGTTCGTACCGAGTTCAGGCACCCCCACCATTCTTGGGGTGTTTTGTGGGTGTGACTCGGTTCGGGTTCCCCGTAAGAGATGTCTTCCTCTTTATTGGACTGGAAGGGCCACTCTTCCGTGGGGTAGGGTTCATTACAGGAACGCTGCATCTTGTCCTCCATTTTGGGGCTCTCAGGTGTAGTTTTCTTCCTGACCTCAGGAGGTGCTATTGCAGCTGTTGCCACTGTATTTGCTAGAACCACCAATTGTGGTAGACCTACAGGTGGGCATATTTTGTTTGTAGAGGTCGTAGCTCTCACAGGCCTCTCTGTAGACTTTTTCTTCCCTTGGGTAAGTTTTACAATATTAGCATTACTGTGCATGCATTCACTCTCATCGTCTGAATAAGGCCTCTAGGGACACTGCTCCATGTGGTGGGGTTCTTTACACCAGGAACAATTTTTCTTCCCTATTTTTGCAGAGTCTGTATTTGACTTCAGCTGGGTGGCCATTTTACATTCCCAGGGTTCTATTTCTTTAAATATAATGCTTGCTAGCTGCCCATTTTCTGGCTTCAGCAAAGGCATTTGATTTTCTGCTTGAATTCAGTCATTTTCAGTCTCATCTTTCGGTATTATGGCATTCACTCTTCACACTTTGGGTGCCTGTTTTACTCCCAAGATACATAGATAGACTTTACTTGCAGGAAAAAAATATATATTCTTTGCAGTGGGATATTTCTTTCTCTCCCGGCAGGGCGACTCAACACTCAGCAATTGTCTTTCGGATACCTTTTACACAGTTCAGCAATTTTCACACTTCTCTGCATATATTCCATTCACAGCTGGTAGTCCTATGCGGTGTGGTAGCCTTTACTTGTAGAATCAGTACCGCTTGTGGGTCACCATCTGTATTCACTGCTTCAGCGAAACATTTGAAAACAACAAACGCCTATCCCTTTTAAGGGCTAACTTACTTCTTGAACCCTGACTACGGCTGGAAGGCAAAACCCCTATTTCAACGACCATATTACACTGTATTGTGATAGGCAAGTAAGGATTACCTGCTTCAGCAGTCTCTCTCTCTCTCTTGGGATTGGGGAAAAGAGACCGTCTGTGGTTTTTTGGCTTTCTTCAGTGCAGTGTAGATTTCCTGCCTGGATGTGTATCCCTTTAATTCTGGTCTCTTCTGCATGAGATCCTTTGTTTACTGTATGTTGCTCAGGCTGTTTGTAGGCAAAAAGCACAAAAAAAATTCACAGGCAATCTCCGGGGCCCCTTTTAACTTCAAGGGCCACCTCAGTCCCAACTTCTGACAACCATATGTAAGATGACATGTGCAGAGGTATGCAATGGAAACTGTTTTAAGGTGAAATTAAATAAGGCTTTTATTGCCCCCGTTTCTTTAACACAAAAAAATCATCCAAACATATGAAAAAAAGGGGTCAAACAAAGCTTCTGTTCCACTTGGGAGTATTTCTAGTTAAACCTATGCTGTCAACAACTCCCTTTAGATTAGCATGTCTCCCAGCCCCAAACATATATCTTGATATGTGCAGATATACAAAAAGTCTTAGAAAGGAAAGTCTTATCTGTTTCTTGTAGGGGAAGACTTCTTTGTTCTTCTGGTGTCCACACCTTTGGGCGATAAGGCAATGTCAGGATCCAGGTTTAGAAGTACTTTCCCCGGTGTCTTGCTGGCAGCGTGCAGTCTAGTCCCTCTGCAACTCAAGACATCTGTTCCTATGGTCAGTCCCACAATTTGTGGGACTCAGGAAATATCTCTCTTCCTGCCTCAAAGGCAGGCTTTTCTAACAAACCTAATCAGCCAGGTGGTGTTGGTTAATTGACTACCAGCAGTTAACCACCACACTGCTGGATTAGAGGCACATTTCCTGAACAGGGATAAATCCCCTGTTACACTCATCTACTATGTAACTATGTAACAAATCAGAGAACTTGCCAAAGAAAGTAAAACGTGTTAACTCTACATGGGTTGAAATACATAGAATAGAACCAAAAGTCGAAACCTTTCTACCTTGTCAGCAAGTATTAATTGATGGGAACCTTTCAAATGAAATAAATAGGAAAATGAACATAGGATGTGTTGCATTTTGAAGAAACAAGACAATCTTGCAAGGTCAACTTCCACTGTGCCGCAAAAGAAAAGTACAGTACTTGACCATTGTAACCTGATTGTGCTCACATATGAATGTGAAACTGGGACCTGAAATGCAAAGACCATTCAGAAGCTTCAGGCAACTCAAAGAGATATTTATACTGGGTATTACTCGGAGAGACAGGAAAAAGACAGGAAAAATAATTAATGGGTTTGAAAAGAATCAAAAGTCTGTGACATCATCACAAGGCTGAAGAAATTAAAATGGCAGTGGGTCATAAATATAGTAAGATTAAATGAGCATTGTTGTACAAAGATGCTACCACAATAGATTCCAAGATACCTGATGAAGTAGCATTGACAGCTACGAAACGCGTAGGATAAGTGTTTTTCAACATATGAGCAATATTTTAATTCATTTGGTTTGGTTACTTTTTGCCCACCTTCCATTGCTGCAAACAGTAGAGTGGCGGACATTGCCAGCGGTATTGTGATTCACAGTAGTTGCTTTACTGTCCCTTGCCACTGTGGGGCTAATATCTAGTTCTATCTTGGACTGAATCCTGCATTACGTATGCGGAAGGGACTTTCCTCCACGTCACGATCACGTCATCGAGCGGCGACGTGGCCCTGCAGTCTGAGCTCCCGCACGCCAGTATCTCCGGGAGGAATCCCCTGCCGAAGAGGTCGAGGCTAGAGGATAGACGGAGTGTCTAATGCGCCATTATCTTGGAACGTGGAGTTGATGCCTCAAATTTCCTTAACGAGGACTACCAGAGATCCTTGCCGTCGGCCGCAGTGTGGTAATCTGTTGTGTAATATACACTCAATGCGCTCATTCTTTCTACTCAATGTACGCTGAATACTCACCATTTTAAATATATTAATATATCTTGATATACTTCACCATGCGGTTTTGCGCTGTTGTTTTTTGTTCCCTTTCTGTCTAGTGCTGTTGGAGTATTTAGCCACCCCGAACTGTTACAGCTGCAGCCGCCAATTGTTATCACTGATAATGTATGATTTATTTATATACTCTTAGGTTAAGGGTTCATACAATGGTGCACTTTAATTACACTCACAGTAAGTTTATTATTTATTATAGGTTTATTTAGCTGCGCACTGTACTGTATTTCTTCACATGTTTGGATCTACCTGATAGGTAGGAATGAGACCAGTTTAAAGCATGCTACCCTATTCCAGAGCACTGGAATTTGTTAAGCAAGATAACATGATCAACATTATCAAAAGCCTTTGCAAAATCTAGGAATATTGCACCAGTGAGTTGACCCAGTTCCATTCCACACTGGATTTCATTGCAAACTTTTAGCAGGGTAGTTACCATGGAGTGTTTGGGGAGAAAGCCAGATTGGAATTGGCTAGGGAAATTTGTCTTGGTATAGTAATTGCTTAATTGGGAGTGAACTCATTTTTCCATGACTTTGAATAGTAGTGGGAGAAGAGAGATTGGCCTGTAGTTTGAGACAGTGTTTTTGTCCCCACTTGAATATTGGAACAACTCTGGCAGTTTTCCAGGTCTTAGGGATATGGCCTGCAGACAGAATAGAGTTGACTATGGAAGCAATTGGTTTGGCAATGGCTTGGGCACAAAGTATTAGGAAGTTAGATTGCAGTAAATCGGGTCCACATTGGCTGCTTAGTTTTAATTTGAGGAGCGCTTGTGTAATCTCCTCTTCGGATACTGGGACAAATTGAAAATTGTGAGCAGTGTTGGGAGAGGGTGGGGCTATAGGGGTACTCTCAGAATGAGGTTCATGTTTGTGGTTTGGGTTGCGTTTCACTAATAAGTTAGAAGCACACCCCACAAAGTAATCATTGAATACATTTGCAATATCAGTGGGATTTATCAGAGTAATATCCTCCATGGTGATATTGCTTGGTTGCTGATGGCTATAAGGATGGTATATATTGTGGATAACCTTCCAGAAGTTAGCTGGGTTTGATGTATTCTGGTGAAGATTGTCTGAGTAATATTGTTCTTTTGCATGTCTTGTTTGACTTGTGCACATATTCCGCAGGCATTTGTAATTATTAAGATCCTTGTTACTTTGTTAGTTACTTTGCTAGTTACTTTGTAGCTTTTCCACAAGGCATCCCTGAAATGGTAGAGCGCAATAAGGTCAGTTGTAAACCACTGAAGGTGGGCCCCCCATACTCTTTTTCTGCTAAGTGGGGCATGGGTATCACAGAGTTTTAAGAACTCGGATTGGAAATAGTCGAGTGCAGAATCATGGTCGTGAATTAAGTCGATTCTGTACCAAGGGCAGTTTGTAAGGTCATCCAGAAACTGTTATGGGTTAAAGTTCCTAAATGTTCTAGTAAGGAGAACTTTAGGACTTGATTGTGGTAATTTAATTTTCCTTACAAAGTACACTATTGCATAGTCACTGAAAATGTCGGGAAAGATGCAAGAGGATTGGATTCTGCTGGGGTTTCAGGAGAGAATCCAGTCTAGCAAGGAGTGGTTGTGAGATTTCAGGTGTGTCCGTGTGGGTTGGGAAATTAGTTGCTTTAGGTTAGATGACTTGAGTTGTATCTGGATTTTGTGGTTTTTTGGGTCGAGCCAATTGTAGTTAAATCCCCAAGAACTAGCAGCTAACTCTTCTCATTCAGAGAGGAAATGGAGCCAAGAAACTGGGTGGTATCAGTCAGGGACTATAGAGGGGCTTTAGGGGGGCAGAAGATGCCAGCAATCAGGATGGGCTTAGAAAAGGGGAGTCACATTTTGCCAAGTAGGATTTCAAAAGAGGGTGGGCTTAGGGGGAAATTTAACAGTTTAAATTGTAAGGTGACTTCAATATAAAATAATACCACTCCTCCTCTCTTTGACCTATCTTTCCTAGAAATGGAGTATCCATGAATGGCGATATTTGCATCTGTGCATTTGCTCAATCAATGATTCAGGCAGTAGGGAGAACATTAGAGTCTGGGTATACATTACGTCAAACTTAAAGAAGGGGTGGTGCTTGGAGTCCACAGGACTTCTGAAGCATGATCGGGCTAACGTTTTGCCAGGCAGAAGCAACTCCACTTCCTGGGAAAAAATGGGCAAGTATGCTCTGGAGATGGAGGGGAGTTTCCCCCAATAACTCCCAATTCTAATCCACCTCCTGGTGGGTGAGGAACACAGGGGTAGATGAGAGCTAGGATATTTTCATGGCCTTTTATTATTATTATTTTTAACAATTCTAACACAGATCATTTTTTTTAATCTGAATTAATCAGTATTTTCTCCTTCTGAGATGGGTGTAGAATGTGAGCCCCATTAGCTGCAATAAGGAAAGTCATACTGGACAATATTTACAGTATCAATAAGTCCTTTAAAAGCTGAAAAAATGTACTTGGGGCTGTGAAATAGTTGAGATGCACACACTGTTAAGAAAATAAATATTTTTCCAATGGTAAGGGATTTTTGGTAACTAAATTATTATTTAATTTTGCAAGGCAAATTTTATTTTACTAAAGGCACCTCGCTGCAAAGCTAGGGCAGCACCTGCGCAAAACAATTGCACCAGATTAATGAAAGGATAAAATCATTGTTTTCAATAGGTTTCTTTTACTCTAATGCATATAGCAATGATTTTACCCCAGTTTTTCAGTTTGAAGACTTTAGTAAATAACAACTATTATGTCCAGTGTCCTAAAATTATACCAAAACTCTGGAATCTTCTTTTAAGTATTTTGATATAAATTTCAAAAAATTGTATATTGAAATTCTAACTTTATTTTAACTTTGCAATGTAATATGTAAAAAGTGATACAGGGCTATATATACTGTACTAAGCAGCCTTCTGTCATTCAAGTGGGTGGGCTGTAATGGGTCTAACAGCACTGGAGGGTACCTTTTGGTACTGTATTGCACCACTAGCGTTATTAACAGAGCGATAAGAAATGTAAAACAATGTGTTCATAGTTTCATATGTCTTTCTTTCTGACAGTATCACCAGCTTCATGATGAATACTTCACCATTGCAGTTGTTCTCTCATTAATCCTAGCTGCCTTCTTTGGACTTGTCTACCTTCTAATAATCCCACAGTAAGTATATCTTTAATCTTAATTCACACCAATTCCTAGACTGCTTTTTTTAAATTCCACGTAATAATGACTATTAAAAATATAAATGGTCAAATAATATAATAAATATTTTGTACTTATTCTAAATATAAAAGCACTATTGGGGTTAATTTAAATTCAGTTGCTTTCCAACAGGCTACATTCTGCTCACTCAAATCCTAAAAGGCAACATTATTTAACATTATCATTAGTATATTCAAATCCATTGGTTGTTACACTCATAGACTACAGTAGCTTTTTTGCAAAACTGATATGTCAGGAAGCATTTCTAACAATGTTCTCTTGTTCTACTATATTCAGATACTTTACACACTATATACAGCAATACATAACAAGCATACTGTATGTTAAGGGACAGTGATACAAATCAATTTTATTATTGTATATAACATATTATATTACTCTTGATTTCAAAATAATGTACTGTATAATGAATAATGTGTAGGCTGTTATAAATAAGGTGTACCGAGATTTATAAATAAAGTCTGTATTACCCTCATAAAGAATACTACAATATATGATTAAAGGTTGTCGGAACAAAACGTGCATCAGGGATTTTCTTAGTGTGAAGTCAGACAGAGGATGGGAGTGAGGGCTAGCAGGGAGTTGTAAAAGAATCAAAACTGATAGTAGCACTCTGTTTTCCCAAGCCTGCAATAGCCAGCTTGTATTGGGCAGTAGAAATGGAGTTTGTGGTCAGCGCGAGATGAAACAATATATATATGGAAAACAATAGTTAGTATTTTAATGTAAAAATCAAATACTGAATGAGTCTAGGCAAACAATATATGGGATATATATGGATATATAAATATAATAATTATACTCACAGGGCCGTGTGTGAGTCAAAGTCTAATCATAGGTACAGTATCTCTATACAGTAAATGTCTCTCCTCCGAATGATGTGTGTGATGCACTGTCAGCTTTGGGTAGTGGACCCATGCCTCTCCCGTGACCCGTGTTTGGATGACAATCACACCTAATGTGTAAAGTTAAAATATTTTAATATAACAACAAACAGAAGTATAAGCAACTCACATGAATAAAAAAACAGGAGGAACCTGACAAAGCACAGACGTGCGAAACGCTTTGTTCCTGTTGGTACGTGCACTACTTTGATCCACATCAGTCACCAGAGCCCAGTGAGTTCTTTGCTAGCAGTCCCACTGACTGACGCAGAAGCGGGAGCCAACCGCAGTGGAGGCACAGTAGCTGTTTGTTTTATTCATGTGAGTTACATAGTTACATAGTATATGAGGTTGAAAAAAGACATAGGTCCATCAAGTTCAACCTATGCTAAATTTAGACAACAGATACTTTATCCTATATCTATCCCAGGACATACTTGAAAACGAGAGGTAACTCTCAATGTATTACTTCCTGGTAAAATATTTTATAAATAAAAAAATCCTTCCTGACTCCAAGAATTGGCAATCGGATTAATCCCTGGATCAACATCCTTCCCATGTATACTTATTTGGTATATCCCTGTATAATTTTCCCATCTAAAAGATGTCCAACCTTTTTTGAACAAATCTATTGTATCTGCCATCACAGTCTCCATGGGTAATGAATTCCACATTTTAACTGCCCTTACTGTAAAGAACCCTTTCCTTTTTTGCTGTTGAAATTTCCTTTCCTACAACCTTAAGGGATGGCCCTGAGTCCTTAGTACTGCCCGTGGGATGAATAGTTCTTTTGAAAGCTCCTTCTATTGTCCCCGAATATATTTGTATATTGTTATCATATCCCCTCTTCAACGCCTCTTTTCTAATGTAAATAAATCTAATTTAGCTAGCCTCTCCTCATAAGTTACATTGTCCATCCCCTTTATTAATTTGGTGGCTCTTCTCTGCACTCTTTCTAGTTCCATAATGTCTTTTCTTAGGATTGGTGCCCAAAATTGTACTCCATATTCAAGGTGTGGTCTTACTAGTGCTTTGTAAAGGGGCATAATTATGTTTACTTCCCTTCCATCCATTGCCCGTTTGATGCAAGATAAGATCTTGTTTGCCTTTGCAGCTACTGCATGACATTGGGCACTATTGCTAAGCCTGCAGTCTACAAGCACTCCTAAATCCTTCTCCATCAAGGATTCCCCCAATATATCTCCATTTAATTTGTAAGTCGCCTTTTTATTCTTGCATCCCAAATGCATAACCTTACATTTATCTGTATTAAACCTCATTTGCCATTTGAAACAGAAAAAAACAAGCGCAAACGCATATGTGAAGTATGTTCAAAGTTATTAATATATATTAAAAGGTAAGATATCTGTGTACATCAGTGTAGATAAAATTAGGCATATAATGCACATAGGTCACATGTTACCGGCACCACCAAGACCACAGGAACCGCAACGTCCGCCGGATCGCTAGGATTTGGTAACGCTGGTCATCCGCCGTCTTAGGCGTCACACGCTGTCCTCAGAAGACCCTCTGTCTACCTATGTAGGTTCAGTGAAGACCTCCCGGTGCTGTGCCCGCTGGAGCCGCCGTCAGGCTCGTGTCTCCGGAGTTCCGTGTGATTTGCAACTTGCCGTAAGGCAGTCACTGCCGTAAAGTGTAGTGATGACGTCACTCGAAATGTTCAAAAAGTCTCTCTTAACCTCGGCAGAGGTATATTAAGATAAAATGACTGTAGGGGCTAGTCAAAAGATATATCCTACACGTTTCATAGCCAGAGCTACTTCATCAGGGATAAAATAATGTTAAAACTCACAGGTATATATACCACACAACTATACATGATAGGCCAATTCGGCTACACTTCACACCAATCAGATCTGAGTGTGGCAAAATCACACATGTGTGAATAATCGAGAACTTTCGGTCTTAATTAAGTCTTTGTGTTAGTAGAATTAACCCATCATGGATAGTGAATACTTATGGACAATTATAACCTACATAATGAAACTTTATTCATAAAATTATCAACACATATCAATAAAAATTGTAAGTTCAAGTGGAACTCTGCAATAGAACAAACAAAAAATTAGTACATAATATTTAATAACAAATCAGAATGAAGGAATCTGCATATTGAACATTTTCCACATGGAAAGTTTCCTACTGGTTTTGGCCCAAGCCAAGTTTTGCCTGAAATGTTAACCATATCCTTCCCAATGTCACTTGGAGCTAGGGCATCTTTTAGACTCCGTGCCTTTCTATATATAAAGTTCGGAAAAGGGGTAAGGTGACCATTAAGAATCAGATCGGTATAGATAGAATACACCAGTATTTTTTAATAACTCCCTCTATCTGTTTGTGCATAGAGTTATAATTAGTAATAAATGCAACTTCTGTCCTATTCGTCTCATTTGTCTTTTTCTTTCTAGGTATTAGCATGTTTTTACGGTCTATTTTCCTGACTTTCTCCAGTTCTATCATAAGTCTTTGATAGTTATATCCCCGTTCCATAAATCTCAGAAACAAGAATTGTGCCTGTTCCTCGAAATCTGTTTCACTAGTACAGTTCCTTTTGACTCTCATAAATTGACCTCCAGGTATATTGTTTATCCATGATTTTTTTATGGTTACTGGAGGCCAATAGAAGGTTATTTGTATCTACTTTTTTGAAGAAGGTGGTTGTGTATACACCACTCTCTTCTGAAGCAGACAAAGTCAGATCTTAATAGTTGGTATTCTCTGTGTGTGTAATGTGTGTAAACACCAAGTTGAAATTATTGTTATTTAGATATTTGATGAATTGGTTCACAGACTCCTCATCACCTTCCCACACACAGAGAATGTCATCTATATAGTGACACCACACTATTATATTTGCTTTAAACGGATTATTAAGCCAGATGTGAGATTCTTCCCAGTTCCCCATATACAGGTTTGCGAAACTGGGGGCAAACCGTGTGCCCATTGCAGTTCCGCAAACCTGCAAGAAGAACTGGGAAAGAAATAAAAAGTAGTTGTGGGTCAACACAAATTTAATGGCTTTCACAATGAAATTTCTATTCAGATCCTTAAATTGGGAGTCTTTTCTCAGGCAATCATCAACCACCGCCAAACCCTTCTCATGAGGAATGCTTGTATACAGAGCCTGTAAATCGCATGTAAGCCATCTGTATGTTTTTTTCCTCTTAAAATCGGTAAACAGGTTCAATACATCGGACGAGTCTTTCAAATATGAGGGTAATTTCCCTACAATACTCTGCAAAAAATAGTCCACATATTGTGAGAGATTTGCGGTTAGTGACGATATGCCCGAGACTATGGGGCTTTCCGGTGGATTTAACAGGGATTTATGCAATTTTGGAAGATGGTAGAAAACCGGGATCTTCGGTGAATTTGTATACAGGAATGAATACTCCTTTGATGTAATTACTGTCAGTGATAGTGCTTCATCCAGAAGCACCTTTAAAGACAAAAGAAATTTACTTGTCGGATCTGAGGCCAGTTTCTTATAAAAGACAGGGTCACAAAGGAGTCGTGCGCCTCCTGTTCATAGACAGAGCGATCTTGTAGTACAACACCTCCTTCTTTGTCTTATAATTAATTGTTGGTTATCTTGTAAAAAATTTAATGCAAGACTCTCTGCTTTAGTAAGATTATGTTTAAACTTCCCTAAAGTTCCACTCTCAGTAATACTGTTCAAATCATGGTGCACCATGTTGAAAAAAGTGTCAACATGGTTACCCTTAGACTGATATGGATAAAATGTTGACTGTGCCCTAAAGGAAGTATGTATGCAGCTAGATTCTTCTTCTGTTAATGTTCTAAACTTGGGCTTTCTTTTATCATGGGTGTTGATTCCTTCTCTAATTTAAGAAAATGTCTCTTAAGTGTAATATTTCTTACAAATTTATGTAAATCTTTAAATAGTTGGAATGAATTTGCTCCACATGATCTAGAGAAGGTAAGCCCTTTACTTAGGACTTTCTTCTGATCATTCGTGAGAATCACTGAGGAAAGGTTAAAAATACCTCTATCTACTTGTATTGGAACTGTTTGACTCTTTAGAATTATCTTCGTTTGGACCCTGGATCCTCCTCTTTTCCCTCTTCTCCAGGTTTTTCTCCAGGTGTCTCCTGTCTGAGACTCTCTGATTTTTTCTTTCCTTTCTCTGGAGTGCCATGTCTGTTCCTCACTAGGTCTAAAAAAGTGGACGGAGAAGAAGGTGGGGGAGCAGGACGAACTACACGCAGGTGGTCAGGAACCCTGGCAGGTGGCCATTGAGGCTCACTATACTGGTGATGTTGATATGATTGTTTCCTTCTATTATAATGATAGTTTTCATCATAGTTCCTTCCTTTATAGTTAGGGTTCCTATAATGTCCATCTCTCTTTGGGTAAGATCTATCCCTCCTAGGGTAATCCCTTCTATCTGTATGATGATATCCCCCTGGGTTCCTACCTCTGTCTCGTGAGTGTTCGTTTGTTGTATAATTCTATATAGTTAATATAGGAAATATAGTTCTCCTGAGGACAGCGTGTGACGGCCTAAGACGGCGGATGACCAGCGTTACCAAATCCTAGCGATCCGGCGGATGTTGCGGTTCCTGTAGTCTTGGTGGTGCCGGGTAACATGTGACCTATGTGCACGATATGTCTAATTTTATCTACACTGATGTACGCAGATATCTTACCTTTTAATATATATTAATAACTTTGAACATACTTCACCATATGCGTTTGCGCTTGTTTTTTTCTGTTTCAGTATTAGGGGTGTTGAGTCACTCCCTTTATCTACAGCTGCAGACCCTAATCCGTTAATACAAAGGTTGTTGTGTTATATATATACCACAGAGGTGTTTATTTTGGGTATATTTCCTTTAACAGAAGAGGGGTTTTTTTGCGCACTTTAAATTTGTTTTCTTGTTCTGTTATTTCACAAGTGCTGCACTTTTCTCTCATTGATTTAATATTCTAATTATCTGTGTATAATCTCAATATGGTGTGGAGCCTTACAGCATGTAGAGAAAAACGTGAAGAGGCCTTTGATCTTCTCCTCATAGAGGAGCCCAAAGTGACCGATGAGGCACAAAAAGATCAAGTTTCCATGAAGAAACAGTTCAAAAATTTTGAAAAAATGTTAATAACTGAAAGTAAGCAATGGTTTGAAAGACGCACCATGCAAAGATACTTAGACTGTTGTAGAGTACCCCGAGAACTTCGTATTTTAAAAAACCCTACATTTGGTAGAGACAATGAACATTTCATGAAGGAGTGGGAATACATTCTAGATGATTGTTCTAATGAATTGATGCGCCTCATCATTTTTGAAAGAAGTAAATCACTTAAAGAGCTGGGTGCGTCAATTTCAGAGCAGATCACAGCTATGGAACCTTCCATTATAAGTCTATATTGCTCTGAAATGGAGCACGAGGTATGTGCCAATCTTGAGCATCATGATGATGAGGTGATGAAAAGAAAACACAGGAAATGTTATAGGGACAAAGCAGATTATGATCTAGCTCCCTTTTTAAATATAGGCACCACATCTGTTTTACGCCAATCTTGTGGTACTGAGCCTGTGGAAATGGAGTCCTTGAATATTAAATATAATGGTTTGGCTATTACTGAGCTTAACTCCTTGAGAACTCTTGGATGTATGCCATCGGGGCCAGGTGCCTTATTTACTTTAATTTTTCAAGTCGCTTATGAACTTCTTCCTCAGTTAACCAATTGTTCATTAATATGGAGGTTGTGGCTTCCTCCTGCGGCACTACTATTGAACTTGATTCTTCCCTGGTAATCACAGAGGCAAAGATTTTTTTTAATACCTCAGCTTTTTCCTTATCTCCAATAAACTGCCTACCCATCTCACACTGACAGGGTCCCATATTTTCTTTTCTCATTTTTTGTTATTAAGGTACTCAAAGAACTTTTTAGGGTTGACCTTACTTTCTATTGCAATCCTTTTTTCATTATCCATTTTTGCTAATTTGATTGCCCTTTTGCAATTTTTGTTACATTCCTTATAATTCAGATACGATGTCTCCGTCCCTTCTGACTTAAAGAATCTAAACGCCTTCCTCTTCTTGTCCATTTCCTCCCCTACCTGTTTATTTAGCCACATTGGTTTTGACTTATTTCTTTTATACTTATTACCCAAGGGTATACACTGATAAGTGTGCTTTTCTAACAATGTTTTAAAGACTGCCCATTTATCTTCTACATTTTTCCCTGCAAAAACATCATCCCATTGTATTACTACTAGATTAGACCTCAGTTTATTAAAATCTGCCTTTCTAAAGTTTAAGGTCTTTGTTGAACCCAAGAAATCTATTTTTTGATAATTTATTTCAAATGAGACCATATTATGATCACTGTTACCCAAATGTTCCAGGACTTGAATATTTGTTATTACTTCTAAATTGTTTGATATGACCAAATCCAGTATTGCCCCTCTCCTGGTTGGTTCCGCAATAATTTGGGTCATATAATTGTCTTTAAGCACCCCCAAAAACCTGTTTCCTTTTGTTGTAATGCCCCATTATGCAAACATGAATCAGTTTTGATGCCTTCTCCATTTGCAAAAGTATTTTAGCTTCCTCAATCTCACAGATTTTTGGTGGTTTATAGCATATTCCCACAAACATTTTCTTAATACTTTTACCTCCACTGCTAATTTCTATCCACAAAGTCTCTACATTTTCATCATTCCCTTCATAAACATCAACCCTTATAATAGGTTTTAGATCCGGTTTAACATATAAACATACTCCACCTCCTCTTCTATTTGTTCAATCATTCCGAAAAAGGGAATAACCCTTAAAATTAACTGTCCAGTCATGAGTTTCATGCCACCATGTTTCAGTAATGCCTATGATATCATACTGCTCCCTTGCAGCTATTAATTCAAGCTCCCCCATTTTATCTGTCAGGCTTCTTGCATTAGCAAGCATGCATTTAAGTTTTTTTTCAGCCTGTACTATTATCTTATCTGCTCCTTCCTTTCTTCGCCCACTTGGTTTAGTATTTAGAAGTTTTCTAGTATTATCTGTATTTACTATGGGTGTCTCAATGCTTGTCAAACTCGCACTTGCCCCCTTTCTACCTCCATACCACCTTGTATCCTCCTCTATTCCATTTAGTTCATTATCTGGTTCATTCCCCTCCCCCCTCCATCCTAGTTTAAAATCTCCTCCAACCTTTTTAACATTATCCCCCCTAGCACAGAAGATCCCTCTTCATTGAGGTGCAATCCGTCCCTAGAATATAGATGGCACCTCTCAGAAAAGGAGTCCCAGTGCTCTAAAAACCCAAACCCCTCCTTCCTGCACCACTTTCTTAGCCATGAATTAACCTCCCTGATCTCTGACTGTCTCCCTGCGGTAGCGCATGGCACTGGTAGTATATCAGAAAATACTTCCTTGGAGGTCCTTGCCTTAAGCTTTTGGCCTAGATCCCTGTAATCATTTTTTAGGACCCTCCATCTTTCTCTAACTTTGTCATTGGTGCCAACGCGTACCAAGACCACCGGATCAATCCAAGCCCCCCCCCCCCCCCAACAATCTGTCTACTTATTATACTGATTATACTACCTTATACTTGTTGAAACCCAAATTGTTTATATAAGAGAGCCTATAATGGTACAATATAGATGACAAATGCTGGTATTCCTAATGGACACAATTCTGACCGAAATATGCCTCACAATATTTCTTAATTGTATTGAAGTAATTATGCTATTATATATCCACATTGTCCCATAAACTCCTCAAAATCTTTAGGGCAAAATATGCAGACATGCAATATTTACTATATATAACATTTTAGATGTTAAAGACATACTGTATTATTCTCATATTTTCAAGAAATCTTGCCAATACCTATGAACACATATGCTCCAGTCGTCCAAAAAAATCGAGATAATTAGAATAAAGAATGGAAAGAAAAACCGGACCGCAGGAGAGAACCACATTCCATGTGTCCCTAAGCTATCTTGCCCTATAATCACTTTACTCCCACATGGGAGTGTATATTTCTGTACAGTTTAAACAGAAAGAATAAGAGTAAGATATATAGGTAATAAAGAAGGAAAGGGATGTGTGGGGATATTAATCTTAATTCCCACTTAGTTAATCAATATAAGGACTGATTTCACTTATAGCTATCAAGGGTTTGTATAGCACAATAATTGTAGTGTAATAAATGCAGGCTGGATGGCTTTAAATGGGTTTTGAGGCTTATGAAAAAGAAACAGTCATATGTGAACACAATAATGAAAACATCTTTTAGCCTAGTGAGACATGCCGCAGTACTCACAATAATGGCAATGATACAGTATTTTCATGGCATAATCTAGGTCCATATAATTTTAAATAAACCCAAAGCCATTACCTTTGTCTTACTTTGGTTTAGCCTTCGGTCCTCCATAAGTCCCAGCCATTCCAAGGTTTGCAGTCCGTAGTGGTAGCAGGAGATCCAAAATGAAAGAAAAAAACGGAGCCCTATCCAAAGCAGAACATTACAAGTAAGCCCCAGTGTAAAAGTTGTAATAAAGTCTCATGGACTAAAAAGACAAACAAGTGTGCACCACCTACATGTTTCGAGCTACACAAGAAATTTATCTTGAGAGCTAATATGACTAGGGGGAATGAAAGTTTCCATCTTGACAGACCCATATTAAAGACCCTTCAAAACTGTACTTACGCATTGTCACAGAGCACTGAATAGCAGATATTAATTAGTAAACAGACAAAGTGGTCAAGTGATACCAGTCAGGTTACCCTTCAAGGCGTGTGATTATAATATCAATAGAATATTACACAACCAGAGCGCTATACCCACAGTGACACAATATCTGTAAAATATCTACAAAAATGTATTACACACAAGTAAAATGTCCTGTATTGGTGATACTACAATTAAAATGTGTATACGTTTAATTTAATTCAAATGTTTTTAAATGACCACCTCTTTTTCCGAAGTCCTGCCACATGGAGGTCATCCGGTTTCTCCAGATTCTTTTGTTGTCTTTATGAAAAAATAGTCCTCTTGGGCGCTGGTCTCCACGATCCGTGCACAGTGCAATATATGATTTGAAAATATAAATAAAAAGAGAAACAGTGTATAGTATCATACAGTAGAACAAAGCACTCTAGCATCCACATGTGTCATAATGTTATGCCAATCTTTTCATGGCTAACTGGGAGATGGACAATGGGGCCTATGCTGTAAATGGCGCTAATGTCCATTCACCAGAGGTTTGAACTCGTCATGTTTTTGGTGGTTTGCCCTCGCGGTTTGCAGGAAGGTGCGCATATCTGTGAGAGCAACCTTAGAAAACATGGCGAGACGCTGGCGGAGAGATGGCGAGCCCTGCCGAGAAGGGCTCCGCTGGCGAGATCTGTCTGCATAGAGAGAGAGATCCGCCTCTCTCTGCACAAATCTTTCCGGCAATAAAAATATTTTTACATTAAAATTGTATTCATAGTGTAGATGTGCAGGGGGTCTCCGGAGCTGAACCGCGTTGGTTTCAGGTCCGGTGGACCCTCTCCTTCCCGAGATACAGGCCCTGTTATCGGGTGCCAGTATCCCGTTGCATTTAAATGTTCCAATCACGTGACCGCGGGATGTAAACAAAGCAGAGGGATACCGGCACCCCATAATGGGGCCTGTATCTCGGGAAGCAGGGGGTCCCCGGACATAAAACCAACACGGTTCTACTCCTGAGACCCCCTGCACATCTACACTATTAATACAAATACATTAATGCAGCTTCATTACCCTAGCGGCTGTCCGCTAAGGCAATGAATGGGTTAAGGCACAATAGCATGTTTATTGGGTACAATTGCCCCCAATAAACATTGCAATACACCACTCACCCACCCCCTGTGCCCCCAACA
>WSYH01001076.1:0-63637 GCA_036426205.1 Ascaphus truei | reverse complement strand
GCGCCCCAACAACCCCTAAACACCCTAACATACATAAATCTATTATTTTTATACACAGGATGATACTATAGGCCGCCGGTGCCCTCAGGGGGGTCTCGCTTGCCTGCGGTACCAAATCTGTGCCCCCAAAAATAAATTACAAATACATAAATACGTTTTTAAAATTAATCTTCCCCAGCCCTAACATAGGGGACATTACATTGGCTCGTTTTATTCTTGTGTATGTTTTGCAGCACTGGAGGGCATGGATGGGGATGAAGATGAGGATGGCTTTCATATGGCAGCGGCAAGGGTGAGTGCAAGATGTATTTATTGGGATTATTGTATTTTAAATGGGCAAATGCACTATTATACTGTATGTAGGGGCGGGGGGGGGGGGGTTGGTATGTATTTATTAAAAGTATTATGTATGTGTAATTTATTTTTTGGCCCACAGAATAGTTACTGCAGGCATTCGGGGACCCCCCGAGGGGCACCGCCGGCCTATAGTATCATTCTGTGCTAGAAATAAATAAAAATATGTAAGGTATTAGGGGGTATAGGGGTGTTGGGGGCACAGGGGGTATAGATATAGTATTGTTTATTGAGAGGCTAGGAGGTGGGGTATGGGGCTATAGGGTGTATTGTTTTTAGTGGGTAGCGGGGGTGGGAGAAGGGGGTATTGGGGGTGTTAGACCTGCGGGTGGGAAACGGGAGGGGGTAACCCCTTCAATACCATTGCGGTATTAACCGCTACGGTAATGAAGGGGTTAACTCCACCGCAACTCCCTCCCCGCAAGGCCTAAACCCCCACCAAGGGCAAATACCCCTTTCACCCACCCCCGCTCCCACAAATATTGTAATATAAGTAATGAAGTGGGCTGTAAATGCATTTTTTCCGGCCTCGGATGCATGCGGGGGGCTCTGGTGCTGGTATTAATGGGTATCAGCTCCAGAGACCCCTGGTATCAATCCGACGCAGGAAAGGGCTGATTTTTTCTAAATCCCCACGTCTCACGCTCAGCCCCAGCTTCTTGCCAACTTTGTTTGCCGGGCCGATTTGAGAAAATGTCTCCCTTGTAGAGCGGCGATCAGCAGCGAGATGCTGATCGGGGCTACTAGAAACAGAGAGTTTGAGAAGCTGGTGGAGAGCAGCTAGATAGGGCTTTCGAAAGCGCTCGGCGGATTTTTATTTCCGCCAAAAAAACCGGTGGATTTTCCTTATCTCGACAGCTTTCAGCCCTTACTGAATCGCAGTTGGCATATTTTCCAAAAAACTGCGAGATAGGGCTTATCGCCGTTTACAGCATAGGCCCCAATGTCTGGTCCGGTCACTTTGGTGCGGACTGGTCCTCTGGAAACGCTATATAGACAACATCATTTTTATTTGGTGCGGGAGTGAGTTGAATTGGATCTCTCCATTTATGTGGAAGAGTCTGTGTTAACGACCAAAACATTTCTCAAGAAGGTTGATGCTAATAAATCATCTTGAATTCAAGTTGTCATACCGCCAATGGGATTAAGAATATACTGAGGGGAATTTTAGACGCATTAAATGGAATTGCTCCGATGAAAATGTTAGTAAAAACAAATAGAGGTTTTAAGGATAGGTTCAGAGAAAGAGATTATGAACCTGTCTACTTGAAAATGCGTGTGTCAAAAGTCAACCTACTCCAGAGGGAGGGTTACTCAAAGAGAGAGTAAGATTAAATGAGAGTACAATGAAAGACCTTAGCATTCCACGCTTTGTAACACAATACAACTGAGATGCTGAGAGCATTAGAAAGATTCTAAGACGGCATTGGCATGTACTTCAGAAAGACCCTATATAGGAGGCCATATTCCAGATCAACCAATGGTTATTTTAAAAGAGCAGCGAGTTTTAAATCAAAGCTGGCTCCGAGCATTTTTAAAAAGCACCCAAAGTAAAAACCCAACATTGGCTTCCAAGTCCGATAGGGTTTTATAATGTTTTTAAATGTAAAGCGTGCAAACAGGCTTCAAAAGAGCGTATACATTTAATTCACATGGGACTGGGAAAATTTTAAAACAAAAGATTTTATTAATTGTCGTACGACCTTCATGGTGACCTTTTGGAGTGCCCGCGTGGTCTTCAGTATGTGGGACGCACTTCAAGACATTTGAGGGCGTCATACTGGAACACATGGGCAATACAGGAAAAAAGCTCCAAACCCACAGTGCCTCTCGCCACTTTGCATTGGCCCATGGTGAAATCCGGATGATTAGTCTATCGGGGGATAGAAAACTGTCCCTGCAAATTGGAGGGGGAGCGACCGTTTACAAACCCGGTGTCACAAAGAGACCTATTGGATTTAAAAAATGAGAACTTTAACACCAAAGGGACACAAACATTGACATTGACTTGGGTGCTTTCATTGAATAACTTTGTAGATCTAGTAATCAGTACCCTTCTGTTATCTAGCTATGTCTGTTTCCTTATGTTTCTCTTCGCTTATTTAGATCTTACAGATGAACATAGCTATTGGTCTTCTATGCATTTTAACTTTGTCATGCATTATTAGCTCTATAACCTTTTTGTTATATTATGTTTTCTATTTGGCAATTGATGTTTCCAAAGGTTTTCAAATGTTTAAAAAAAATGTTTTTATATATAATTATTATGTATTAATTAGTAATTTGTATATATATTATCTGTCTATTTTGGACCTGCCTCAGTGTTCCCTCCTCTCTCTGTGCTAAAGATGTTTTTGTGCATTATTAGAGATATATGTACATTTTCAAATATCTATCCCCGTGTACACGGTTTACTACCAAGCGCAATTTGTGTGCCACCCACTGTTGTTGGTATGAGATTGCCAGATAATGTTCATTTGGTTCTTTGTATTAAAGTCCTCCGTAATATATTTATATACAGTTAATTTTAAAAGGGAGTTTTACTATTAGTGTGTCATAACTCCATTCTCCACAAGAGGGAGAATTTGATATTTATGCTTAGCCATTATCTATAAAGTGGAAGTGTTTTCTCCAAAACAATGGAGCTCTATGTGAACCTCTTCTACAAAAGACATTGCGTTGTGTTATGATATTTTACATCAATTATATTTTTACATCAATGATATTTTACATCAATAATACAGTACCTAAGCGTTACGATTATATAGGCTTCAGACTTTAATTAATTAATCAATTGAGAGGATTTATAGGGGAGTGATGCAGAAAGCAATTGCGAAATGTGTAGTTCCCTGCCGGGTGGTGCAAAAACGTGTCCACTATCAGCCACCGTCTCTCCAGGAAGTTCTCCACTAGCGGTCCTGCCGTCGGACGCGGTCTGCAGGGTTTCACCGTGACCTGAAGAACCGTGGAGAGTATACCGTAGCTGAACTGTGTCTGAAGTGTGAGTGTTTTAATTCTTGTGTGCTGAATAACTGTAAACATCTTTGATGTGCGCCTCTTCCCTATTTACACTGTGGAGTGACATGAGCCTCTCAAGAATGTTTGAGCGTGGCTTTCATCAACGAGGGCGTCATCCTGTATTTCTACTCATCATTGTTGCGTAATGAATTGCAGTCTGCGGAGGTCCTTCAGCCCCGAGTATTTTCAAGGCAGAAAAGATACCATTGAATTCCGTGTACCCACACATGGCCGTGTGAGTAACCATTATTACTATTACACATTCATTTGTCCATATCCCTTTTGCCACTTGTGCTATAATCACTTTTGTGTCACTGTTATATTGTGTTTTGACTCTGCCTACTACCAGCGCTCCCTTCTGTGGTTTTTTCACTTTATCTCAGGATCCAGGTGTAGTCTTCTTGGTTGAGCTGCAGGACATTTACCCCATGGGTGATTCCTCATGGTTGGTTTATTCCAGGTTCTTTTGAAGGTAGTATCTGTTGATTTATTTTCTCATGGTAGCGAGCGCCCGTCTTTTTTATGTTGTCAATAGTGGGGTAATACTTGAAGGTTTATAACGGGATAATATTCAGGAATACCTAATGGAAAACAAAATTATTAGTAATAGTCAGAATGGATTTATGAAGGCTAGATCATGCCAAACAACCTTATTTGTTTTGTGAGGAGGTAAGTAGGAATTAGACCAGGGTAATGCAGTTGATGTGGTCTACTTAGATTTTGCAAAGGCTTTTGGTACGGTTCCACACAAGAGGTTGGTGTACAATTAAAGCAAATTGGACTAAGTAAAAATGTATGCACCTGGATTGAAAACTAGTTGAAGGATAGACAACAGAGGGTGTCATGATTACATAAATACTTTTAAATAAATACATACCAACCCCCCCCCCCCCCCCCCCCCTACCAAGAAAATAATGCTTTTTCTCCGTTAAAATACAACAAAATAAACATTGCAATACACCACTCACCCACCCCCTGTGCCCCCAACAACCCCTAAACACCCCTAACATACATTACATCTATTATTTTTTTATACACAGGAATGATACTATAGGCCGCCGGTGCCCCTCAGGGGGTCTCCGCTTGCCTGCGGTACCAAATCTGTGCCCCAAAAAATAAATTACAAATACATAAATACGTTTAAATAATTACTTCCCCCAGCCCCCTAACATAGGGGACATTACATTGGCTCGTTTTATTCTTGTGTATGTTTTGCAGCACTGGAGGGCATGGATGGTGATGAAGATGAGGATGGCTTTCATCGTGGCAGCCGGCAAGGGTGAGTGCAAGATGTATTTATTGGGATTATTGTATTTTAAATGGGCAAATGCACTATTATACTGTATGTAGGGGCNGGGGGGGGGGGGGGGGGGGGGTTGGTATGTATTTATTTAAAAGTATTTATGTATGTGTAATTTATTTTTTGGCCCACAGAATAGTTACTGCAGGCATTCGGGGACCCCCCGAGGGGCACCGCCGGCCTATAGTATCATTCCTGTGCTAGAAATAAATAAAAATATGTAAGGTATTGGGGTATAGGGGGTGTTGGGGGCACAGGGGGTATTGATATAGTATTGTTTATTGAGAGGCTAGGAGGTGGTAGTGGGCTATAGTGTTGTATTGTTTTTAGTGGGTAGCGGGGGTGGGAGAAGGGGGGTATTGGGGGTGTTTAGACCTTGCGGGTGGGAAACGGGAGGGTTAACCCCTTCAATACCATTGCGGTATAACCGCTACGGTAATGAAGGGGTAACTCCACCCGCAACTCCCTCCCCGCAAGGCCTAAACCCCACCAAGGGCCAAATACCCCTTTCACCCACCCCCGCTCCCCACAATAATATGTAATAATAGTAATGAAGTGGGGTTGTAAATGCATTTTTCCTGCCTCGGATGCATGCGGGGGGTCTGGTGTGGTATTAATGGGTATCAGCTCCAGAGACCCCTGGTATCAATCCGACGCAAGGAAAAGGGCCTGATTTTTCTAAATCCCACCCGTCTAGCCGCTCAGCCCCAGCTTCTTGCCAACTTTGTTTGCCGGGCCGATTTGGAGAAAATGTCTCCATTGTAGAGCGGCGATCAGCAGCGAGATGCTGATCGGGAGCTACTAGAATACAGAGAGAGTTTGAGAAGCTGGTGAGAAGCAGCTAGATAGGGCTTATCGCCAAGCGCTCGGCGGATTTTATTTTCCGCCAAAAAACCGGTGGATGGATTTTCCTTATCTCGACAGCTTTTCAGCCTTAACTGAATGCAGTAGGCATATTTTCCAAAAAACTGGCGAGATAGGGCTTATCGCGTTTACAGCATAGGCCCCAATGTCTGGTCCGGTCACCCTTTTGGTGCGGACCTGGTCCTCTGGAAACGCTATAAGACAACATCATTTTTATTTGGTGCGGAGTGAGTTGATTGGACTCTTCCATTTGTGGAAGAGTCTGTGTTAACGACCAAAACATTTCTCAAGAAGGTTGATTAATAATCATCTCTTGAATTCAAGTTGTCATCACCGCCAATGGATTAAGATATACCTGAGGGGCAATTTAGACCATTAAATGGAATTGCTCCGATGAAATGTATGTCAAAAACAAATAGAGGTTTTAAAGGTAGGTTCAGAGAAAGAGATTATGAACCTGTCTTACTTGAAAATGCTGTGTCAAAAGTCAACCTACTCCAGAGGGAAGAGTTACTCAAAGCGAGAGTAAGATTAAATGAGAGTACAATGAAAGACCTTAGCATTCCACGCTTTGTAACACAATACAACTGAGATGCTGAGAGCATTAGAAAGATTCTAAGACGGCATTGGCATGTATTCAGAAAGACCCTATATTAGGAGGCCATATTCCAGATCAAACAATGGTTATTTTAAAAGAGCAGCGAGTTTTAAATCAAAGCTGGCTCCGAGCATTTTTAAAAAGCCCAAAGTAAAAACCCCAACATTGGCTTCCAAGTCCGATAGGTTTTATAATTGTTTTTAAAGTGAAGGTGAAAACAGGCTTCAAAAGAGCGTATACATTTTAATTCACATGTGACTGGGGAAAATTTTAAAACAAAAGATTTATTAATTGTCGTACGACCTTCATGGTACCTTTTGGAGTGCCGCGTGGTTCTTCAGTATGTGGGACGCACTTCAGACATTGAGGGCCGCATAATGGAAACCATGGGCAATATCAGGAAAAAGCTCCAAACCCACAGTGCCTCTCGCCACTTTGCATTGGCCCATGGGGGAAATCCGGATGGATTAGTCTATCGGGGGATAGAAACTGTCCCTGCAAATTGGAGGGGGAGCGACCGTTTACAAACACGGTGTCACAAAGAGACCTATGGATTTAAAAAATGAGAACTTTAACACCAAAGGGACTAAACTGACATTGACTTGGGTGCTTTCATTGAATAACTTTGTAGATCTAGTAATCAGTACCTTCTGTTTATCTAGCTATGGGCTTTCCTTATGTTTCTCTCTTCGCTTATTATAGATCTTTACAGATGAACAATAGCTATTGGTCTTTTTATGCATTTTAACTTTTTGTCAGCATTATTAGCTTATAACTTTTTGATATTATGTTCTCTATTTGGCAAATTTGATGTTTCCAAGGTTTTTCAAAGTGTTAAAAAAAATGTTTTTATTATATAATTATTATGTATTAATTAGTAATGTATTATATAATTACTGTCTATTTTTGGACCTGCCTCAGTGTTCCCCTCCTCTCTCTGTGCAAGATGTTTTTGGCATTATTTCAGAGAAATGTACATTTTCAAATATCTATCCCCGGTACACGGGTTTACTACCAAGCGCAATTTGTGTGCCACCCACTGTTGTTGGTATGAGTTATTGCCCGATAATGTTCATTTTGCTTCTTTGTATTAAAGTCCTCAGTAATATTTATATACATGTTAATTTTAAAAGGGAGTTGTACTATTAGTGTGTCATAACTCCATTCTCCCACAAGAGGGAGAATTTGATCTTTTGCTTAGCCATTATCTATAAAGTGGAAGTGTTTTCTCCAAAACAATGGCGGCTATGTGAACCTCTTTACAAAAGACATTGCGTTGTGTTATGATATTTTTACATCAATTATATTTTTACATCAATGATATTTTTACATCAATAATACAGTACCTAAGCTGTTACGATTATATGGCCTTCAGACTTTAATTAATTAATCAATTGTAAGGGATTTATAGAGGGAGTGAGTGGATGCAGAAAGCAATTCGCGAAATGTGTAGTTCCCTGCCGGTGTGTGCAAAAACGTGTCCACTATCAGCCACGTCTCTCCAGGAAGTTCTTCCACTAGCGGTCCTGCAGTCGGACGCGGTCTGCAGGGTTTCACCGTGACCTGGAAGAACCCGTGGAGAGTACCGTAGCGTGAACGTGCTTTTCTGAAGTGTGAGTGTTTTTAATTCTTGTGCTGCTGAATAAACTGTAAAACTCTTTGTGTGCGCCTCTTCCCTATTTACCTGGGGAGTGACATGAGCCTCTCAAAGATGTTTGAGCGTGGCTTCATCAACGAGGGCGTCATCCTGTATTTCTACTCATCATTGTTGCGTAATGAATTGCAGTCTGCGGAGGTCCTTCAGCCCGAGTATTTTCAAGGCAAGAATGTACCATTGAATTCCGTGTACCCACACATGGCCGTTGTGAGTAAACCATTATTACTATTACCATTCATTTGTCCATATCCCTTTTCGCAACTTGTGCTATAATCACTTTTGTGTCACTGTTATATTGTGTGTTTGACTCTGCCTACCTACCAGCGCTCCCCTTCTGTGGTTTTTACCTTATCTCAAGGATCCAGGTAGATCCTTCTTGGTTGAGCTGCAGGACATTACCCCATGAGTGATTCCTCATGGTTGGTATTCCAGGTTCTTTTGAAGGTAGTATCTGTTGATTTTATTCTCATGGTAGCGAGCGCCCCGTCTTTTTTTGTTGTCAATAGTGGGGGTAACTACTTGAAGGTTTAATACGGGATTAATATTCAGGAATACCTAATGGAAACAAAATATTAGTAATAGTCAGAATGGATTTTGAAGGCTAGATCATGCCAAAACTAACCTTATTTGTTCTGTGAGGAGGTAAGTGAGAATTTAGACCAGGGTAATGCAGTTGATGTGGTCTACTTAGATTTTGCAAAGGCTTTGGTACGGTTCCACACAAGAGGTTGGTGTACAACATTAAAGCAAATTGGACTAAGTAAAAAGTATGCACCTGATTGAAAACTAGTTGAAGGATAGACAACAGAGGGTTGTCATTATGATGGGAGGGGTACCCAGGCAGTAAATACACGGTATTATGCCTGGCTGGGTGCCAGCGCCTTATGGGGAAATGTAGATTGTCAGCTCTGCGACCCCAGTAAGTGGCAGTAAGTAACACTGTGATTGTAATACATGTCTGTGTGTCTCCCACAGGTATAAGGGTTGGCGAGAATAATGTATTTCTAACTATGAAATGTATTACTGCAGTGTGTTTCCCTGTAACCGCTCAAAGGAAAAAATGGTTTTAAACCCAGCAACCATAGCACAGCGCACAGCTGTTAGCTACCTTCTGCAGGATGTCCTAGCACACTGAGATTTGCTGTGTGAACGCTGGTTGGGTAAAATCATCAATAAATTTAAAACGCAATCTTATAAAGTTATATAAAAATTGATGCAAGTGAAAATTAAGTGCAGGATAGCGCTCACGTGACAACCTAAATAAATAAATTAATGAAACAATAATGACATATACATAAACCGTGTGTACTGGAGTCCGAAAAAGAGTCTTAGAGCAGCCCCAAGTTACTCTGGTTACTCACAACCAGTAAGGATATGGGAGTGGTAAACCTCTTGTGGCGCTGAGGAAAGGGGTATGTGGCCTATAAAATTCAAATGGAAGGGAGATTGTCCTGATCCTTGGTTGTTACTCAAGAGAAGGGAGACAAAAGATGGAGGAAACACACAATAGTGCATTACCCATGGAACATAAAAATAAAATATGTAGACTGAGCAATTTAATAACCCAAATGGTTGATAAAATGTGTACACCTGTACATCAATTAGTAAAACATCTGAGTGCCGAAGCACTGGAGTAAAACTTTCCGCCGATAGGAAAAAAAACTGGAATCCTAATCACCAAAGTGACTAGGACATGCCATTAAATGATTGGTCTTTAGCTGATCGACACGCTCGCCATCGGAGTGCAGCATGCCAGTGGCCTCGAGGAGATCCCTCCTCCGGCTCGAAGTGCAATACTTCCAGAGTCTCACCGATCGATCCTCTGCTGACGTCACCACTCGTGTCACTGCCTGCTCGGTGTCCCTGATATTCCCAAATAGTCCAGCGCGTTTTTCAAACTCCTAATGTGGGTTTCTTGGTCAACCACTCCCATATAAAAATTTATGACTGAAAGTCCCCCTATTTTAATTGTTTCCAACCTTCTGGGCGTTAGGGGATTTAATTCAGGCTTGCCGGAACAGAGGGAAAGCCGGCAGGAAAGGAACAGAGGAAAACACTTAAGTTGTTGTAATTCTTGTATTTTAGGAGTAGTGTATAGCAGGAAGTCTCTGCGAGGTGAGAAATGCATATGTAACTAGACTTCTAAGACCCGTTGGCTTCTTAGCTCCACCGGGTTTGAAAAGTTCCCTAGTTGAAAAAGATTTAGCTGACTAAAGTGTGAAGTTGGGAGGGAAATGCAAGTACCCCTATTAGTAAATGTCCGGGCAAATGCCCAGGTGTCTGGGTCTGGTATGCTAAGCGCAAAGGTGCGAGGTTCACGCATGCCCTTAAACTAAGAAGCCGTCTGCCAGGTTTGCCAAGTATGGGCAACTCTGGATAGGTGGGATATTATTCCCCAGAACGAGATTGGCGCAGAGGGTGTACAGATAGGGATTTTACTGCCATAAGTATCCCTGCAGCGTCTCGATCGAGTCAGATTAATCTAGCTGATTTAAACTTGCAACATCGTACACACAAGTAAGAGTGTAAGAACTAAGAATTCAGAACCAATTCTATGGCGGGGTAGATGAAGTAAGCAGCTATGGAGCAGGGAGAAACAGTGGGTGCTATAGGCGCCACTATCCAAAGACTGTATTCGTCTGTTTGCGCGCAACTCCGCTCTGGGAATTTGTGCCTAGAGACCCTTTCTAAAGATTTTGTTCTGGGAATAGAAGATTTCATTTGAACCCTACCGAAGTAAGTGTATTTATGTGTTTTTTTGTAAATACAGCTGTATGATTCATTCTGAAATAAATCACAATTTATTTTATCTCTGGCTTTGCTCAAATCAAAGGATCTGGATATAAGGTGTTAAAGTTCGGTCTACCGTGGACAGTCATAAATGTAAACTTTATCTGATTGGGCTAAGGTCGTGAGTGGAGTACCTCAGGGATCGATACGTGGACCCCTGCTTTAACTTGTTTATTAATGACCTGAGGGTTGGCACGAGAGCAAAGTCTCATCTTTGCTGATGATACTAAATTGTGTGAGTGTAGTAGAATCAAAGCAGGATGTAATTTCTCTCGAGACGGACTTGAGAGACTGGAAGTTGGGAGGGTAAATGGCAGCAGATGAGGTTTAATAAGGACAAGCTAAGGTATGACTTGGGAAGCAAGAATAAACAGGCGACTTACAAATTAAAATGTGGATAAAATTGGGGGAATCCTTGTGTGATGGGGGAAGGAGTTAGGAGTGCTTGTGAACAGCAGGCTTGAATACTGCTCAAAGGTCATGCAGTAGCTGCAAAGAGAAAGAAGATCTTGCTTACTTTAAACGGGCAATGGATGAACTTATGAAAGGGAAGGTAAAATAATTATGCCCCTTTACAAAGCCTTAGGAAGACCACACCTTGAATATGGGTACATTTTGTGCACCACTCCTTTAGAAAAGACATTATGGAACTAGAAAGAGTGCAGAGAAGAGCCACAGATTTATAAAGGGGAGGGACAATCTACATTATGAGGAGGAGGCTAGCTGAATTAGATTTATTCACAAAAAAAAGAGGCGTTCTAAGAGGGGATATGAATAACTATATAAACATATAATCAGGGACAGTACAAGGACTTTCAAAAGAACTATTCATCCCAATGGCAGTACAAAGGACTATGGGCCATCCCTAAGTTTGGAGGAAAGGAGATTTCCTCAGCAACAAAGGAACAGGTTCTTTACAGTAAGGGGTCAGTTAAAATGTGGGATTCATTACCCATTGAGACTGTAATGGCAGATTTGTCAAAAAGGTTGGACATCTTTTTAGAAAGGAAAGGTATTACAGTGATATAACAAATAAGTAACACATGGGAATGATGTTGATCCAGGGAGTAATCGATTGCCAATTTGGACTCAGGAAGGAATTTTTTTTTCGCGAGATATCTTTGGATGATATGTCAGCTGGGGTTTTTAGTTTGCCTTCCATCTTGATCAATAAGTAAGTATATATATATAGGATAAAGTCTGTTGTCTAAATTAGCATTACAGTAGCGACAAAGCCTATTCTAACACGGTGGAGCCGCAACCCGCGTGAAGACGGGGGGTTTGTAATTTTTTTACCGCAGCGTGCGCGTGTCCATGAGATGCGCGGTCACGCTGCATTGGGTGACATTGCGCGCGTTGGGCGGGCGCGCGTGCCCAGGGCTCCCACGAAGGTAGCCCTGGTTTAAGGAGATGTGGGGATGGCGGGGTGATGCGGTAGGGGGGTCCCCCGGGGACACCGGGTAGGAAACCCGAAGAAGAGAGGGGAGAGGCATCAATCGGAGGACCGAGATGAGAGGCCTCCGGTGGCGCACGGGAAAATTCGGCGCCAGACCGGAATCTGCCGCGGACAAACGGGTAAGTGCTAAGAATAGGCTTTGTCGCTGCTGTAGGGTAAACTTGATGGACGCATGTCTTTTTCAAACCTCATCTACTATGGTAACTATGTAATATGTAGGAACCAAAAAGAAGAAAACAATTAAATAAAAACAAGAACCACTAATCAAAACAATTAAATTAAAACAAGAGCCACTATCCAAAACAATGAAGTTAAAATAAGAACAAAAAAATACGAAACTATTAAATATAGCGCATTGCCCATTAAAAAAACATTAACCAGCCAGCATAAAGTAAATTAAAGTTGGATTTACCCCTGCCAGGATGAAGGACCGCCCTCATCTTCTCTGCATTCTCCTCGTCTGCAGAGGCAGCAACAAACATTAAATAAAAAACAAACTACTGGCACCTAAACCCTTAATTACCTTAGCGGTTATAATCTCTATACTTGTAATTAAGGAGCTACTACACCACAGCCCCTGTACCCATGGGATGAACAGTGGTAAAATGCCCCCCATATGGGGATGGATTTCACAATAACAATTGGATGGTCAACCTAAAAAAACACACATATCAAAAAAATACAATACATTACAAGAAATAAAACAAACATTGCTAAAAATGCATGCTTGTGACTGTGCATATCTATACCCAAAAAGTGGTATAGATAAACACATTGGAAGTCAATGACAACCTAAACCAATACACATTTAAAATTACTTACAATCAATGTGTTCTTACATTTGCTATCTTCACCCCCATCATCTCCGGGCACCATCTCTTGACCACGATGCGATGCTAGCCATGTGTTTCTAAATATATCTGTAAAAGATCCCTTTATTAATACTTTAGTAAAATTATAATAAGACATCACTATATAGTGACCATCTCTACGTACTTTTGAACTAAAGCTGTTTTGATTTATATGGCTGATGTGTATCTTCACGTGATTAAAATTAAGATTTATATGCAAAACAATTTGTGCCAATATTTGATTAAGGTAATTAGTCTATTCAATACCTTACTGATCCTCTATGATCAAGACCCTTTAGTTCCCCAATTTTAGGTGGCCGTACTTTTGAGATATCTGGTATTTTTGAAATGTTTAGTGAAACATTTACAATGTGTGATGAGTGCATGTGTTTTTCTGGGGGCTTGTTTTATCCTCTTTGAGGATTCTGTGTTTGCTCTGAAAAATTGCCACATTAGAGGGGGACCACCACAGGCTTGTGCAATATAGTGTATTTTAGGCGTAAGCAATAAATCCCATAAAACTGGGACATATTGATCTTTTTTTTCTCTTTTCATCCACTGTTCCAAAATCATAGTGACATTTGTACCAATGATCTTGCTTAACCCATTTACCAAGGAGATGGTTGGACTAAACCCAAAAAGTGGTTTAACTGAGTATGTGTACATTGTTGATGCTATGCCTTTACTATACTGACATTGCTTTGTTTTATTTTTCCGAAGCACTATAGTCCTTGTTCTCCTGGTTGTTCTGCATATGCTTCCAGTGACTTGTATTATGTACCTACATGTCACACGAGTGCGGTGAACTATATTCCGCTTAAAGTTAACAAGGAATAATGATAAAAAAGTACACTTCCTGTGTATTGTGTCTAATGGCTTGATTGATACAGAAAAAACCCCCTAACTCTCAAGAGGATTGCTATATATTTATGGAAAATTACTACAGTGTATTTTTTCTTAAAATATAGCTTTCTGTTATCTTATCTAAACCCTTGTGCAGCTATAAATTGAGATGAGTTCATCTTTAATCATGGCCAAAAAAAAAACAAAGTACAACTCTCAGGAATTTTAATCCTATTAGGATTTAAGTAACTTAATAATAAAGGGTATTTTAAAATAAAGCTTACAGTATACGCTAAGTGCACATTATTTCTGTAGCACCATATCAGTGCAAGAAAAATTATGTAAAACCGCATAGAAAAAGAAATTCCATCGTTTGTCCATGATAACCTTCTTGAATCAGAAAGCAATATTTCTTAAATATCAAATAGGTTTTATATTAACCAATTCCATGCCTTTTTTAAACACAATGATGTGATGAAGTAGACAAACAATGAGTAATTAAGAGTCAGGTAGGTACTGTAGTGAAAAAGTTAGCAAACCCCTTGTTTTATCAGCTAAATAAAAGAATAATATTAGTTGCAGGTGATTGCGTCTAATGAATATTAGGGAGATCTTAGGTGTGAGTTTGGTAGCCCCCCCACCCTTATACAAAGAATATAAAGTGTGAGTTTGGTCTTCACCATACCAGGCTAGTGTGGAAACACGTCATGACACGATCAAAATAATTCTCTGTAGACTCAGAAAAGCAGTTTTGATGCTCATAAGTAGTAGACAGCGGTTTTCACACCATTTCTCAGGAATTTGGGGAGATACCATCCACTTGCACTCACAATAGTGAAGGTTCCAGACCACAGTTATCTACCCAGAAAACAGTCATGCCTACCAAACAACCTCTCCAAGAACAAACCAGAGCAAATCATCCAGGAAAGTACACCGAGAAGAACCCTCAAAGCAACACCAAGGCCACTCTCGCCTTGGCTAATGTGACGTGTTCATGGAGCTGCTATCGACAAAAACACCAGACAACGAATGGTTGTTATAGGAGGGATAGTCCAGGAAGCAACCACTGCTCTAAAAAGAACCATTGAAAAATACTATACATAAAGCGCACACAAATAAGTAGATGATAATCAACGCTGCAGCCCTAAACCAACCCGCGGTTTTCACACAAACGCCAAATTACGATAACAGAAAACAAACAGTGTCGTTGGCGCAAAGTTGTAAAAACAGTTAATAATGTGCCAAAATGAACCAGTGTTCACGTTAGCAACTGAAAAAACATAATACTTGTAATCCAAGTAGAGGATCATTTCCAGGTCAGACCCAGTAATCTTTCTAGACCCTGCATGATAGAAAAGAACAAATGCAGAGAGTATAGTGATTTAACATTTACTTAAGAGGACAGGACAAACGACAGGGGGGATGGTGACAACGACACGTTCCCAGCTTGTAAGTAAACAAGAAGTGATTGGGCGCACTTCACCCCTTTCCTTAGATGAAGCTTCCAATGCGGACCGCTTCCACTATATCACGTAGGAAACAAACCGCGATTGCCTACCGCCAACGTATTCTCACCCCGCCAGGGGGGCACTCCGCCGCTTCCGGAGTCTAGGCAACAAGGGGCCACCAGTCTCTTGCCAATCAGGCATATCGCATCTGTAGCTAAGGAGAAGGTTGGACTTGAAGTGGCCCAAAAGTCACATTTGTTTAGTTTACAACCAGAGGGGAAAGAGTTGGTGGGTCACCATCCCTCTGGGTTGTGCGTCATCTTAAGGTAAATGTTTAATGCCACATCAATACTATCTGATTGTGTGTCTTTTCTTCATATGGAGGGTATATTCAAAGAGCTGCGCTTACCTGGGAAAAATCCTTCTATTGGAGTTATAGTATACGTGGAGGCAAGCTCTAATCTAAAGAGCGTTGGACAACCCCGCTCGGGGAGTCTAAAACATAAAGCCTGCGGACGTTAGTTCGCATAGCGAGTGGCTATGCTTCGGAATTTCGGATGGTTTTCCGCGCTCGGGCGGCTTCAGTACGATAAGCACCATTATGCGTCTTATTCGATTGAAGCGGCCGACGGCGGGAAACTCGATTCAATCGGGAAAACAAAGCCCAGCGGTTGGCCCAACATTTCACCCGTTAAGTTTAGAATAAAGTGGCGGGACAGTACGAGTAGGGTTTTTCATGCTAATTACACATTGGATCATTTGCACATATTACATGTTTTATCACTTTGCGCTCCCCCGCCCATTGTGCTGTCGTCCGTTGTCCCCGCCCCTAGCTTCTCCCCCCCCCTTCTGGCCCCCTCTTCTTTGGCCGCGCGTCCCCACGGTCGCCTTTTTGCGCCCTTGCGCCCGTTCTGTTTGGACACACTTGATCAGACCCCCCCACACACCCACATGGCGACACCGCACGCCACAACGCCGCCGTCCCCCCCCAGACAGAGTCCGGTGTGCTGATTCGGGTTGGTCGCCTGCCCCACAGAGGCTGCCCCCCCCCCCATGAACCTTTAGCTTGCTTGCAATTTTTGTTCCACGACCCCCCATCCCCTTTTTTTGACTGCTCGACCTAGGACCACCATCCCACCCGCTTCGACGCCGACTCGAAGACCCGTCGTTGTCATGACCACAAGCGGACAAGCCCCTTACTTGCCTGTGCACGCACGGCAGTCACGCACCTATCATCTGGCTGCAGACACCTAGCATGAGTGTGACGCTGACCCAACACAGATGATATCGCGCTGATATCCCGCGCAATTCCGTGTTTGTAGCTGGCCTTGTCCCAGTCCCACATCACTATAACCATTCAAACTCTTGGCCGGAAGTCCTTTGACCCCCCCATTGTGAACAGCTGCAACGACGTGGGCCCTGTCAGGCACGGCAGACTCGCCGAGCAGAGCTGTGTTGGGGGAGGAATGCGCAATTCCCCAAACCACACATGTGCGCGCTTGAGTTCGCAGCAGCGTGTAACAGGCAACACTCCTAGTTGGAAGTCTTTGTCGCATCCCATGATGGACCAACACCCTGGGGTACTGAATCTAAGGTTAACCATACTTTTCATCGCAAGGGTATGATATAGTAATCTTTGTGGCACAAACCTTAAATGTTCTAAAAAAACAAGACGCAGTATGTTTTGTGTTATTTGTCTTATCCGGTACCCGATCCTTATTATATTATGTAGTGACATTAGATTAAGACAGGTGTCCCCCTTTTGACCCCATACCTATTTAGCTTCTCTTAAAACTATGTGAAATATGTGAAAATCTAAGGGATCACAACACTTTTTTACCACTGTATCATAATTGTTATAGTATTACTGTCATGGTTCGGATATAAATAACAAGGGGCCGATGAGCGCGTTTTATCTAACATCTCAGGAAATATTGTCATAACATTTAATTTGGATTAAGGACAGTTGTGGAACACCCATTTAATGAGCACTGATAAGCCATAAAACACCATTTGGAGCTGTGCATCATTTAAATCCAATTCACTGATGAACCTAAGGGTCTTATGGCTCGTCACCACATAGTATACTTAACAGTATGTCTTAGAAATATAACAGACTTAAAACGCCATGCATGCATAATGCTGCCTGTTATTAATCTTAGCACTTTTGAAAACAATTGGTTGGAAATCAATGTTATTGAACATATTTTTTAGTATGACACATTTAAGGGGGTATAACATCTGCCTATAATCAGTTGTATTTATAATGCTATAAAAAACCATTAATTTTCAGCTAATTTTACAATAAGGGGCTTGCTTAAATTGCCTTTCAAGTAACGAGGGTGATAGGTGTTTATTTAGCTCAGATATGAGAGGATCCAAGCTCGATCCCGCATCATTAATGCCATTCAAGGTTTTAAGAGTTATCAATTATATTTGAAAAAAAAAAAGGATTTTTCAATGTTTAAAATATATTGTTAATAGGAGCGCCCGAGTATAAATTGATGAAAAGAGTTCTGAAACGTCAACCACAAAGTATTAAGCTCCATTATTCTTCTGTTGTTCTTCAGGCTTTCCAGGAGGCCTGAAAATAAATTCGAAACCATTTGTGTATTTCATTAGTAATCTAATAGTTACTCTGTGGCACAGGATATGGGGAGTAAAAATGCACAGCACATTGATTTATAGAGAATAGATGTTTTGTTATATGTACTTAAAAGAGATGTACACGTTGGTTTTGGTTCCTGATTTGTGGAATATGAAATGTGCTGATGTGACGATCATTTTGATAGAGAACCTAAAAATATTAATTAAAGGGAGTTTTATTTAATAATTTGGAATAAAATATATCTATATTTTGTATTTTTACCCATAATACATTTGAGTATTTACGCTTTTTAATGTATTCCAAAGTGATTGTGACATTATAATTACAGTGCTATGTACCACGTATATTCTACCAAAATCCCCCACCTAACAGCACCAGGACAAACACACAGTACACGTACTTAATCCCCAGACGTGCCCCGTTATACCGCCGAAAAGCGGTACATTTATAACGCCACACAGTTTTTAAACCGCTGCGATAACACACGGGAGTCTTTAACCCAAAACCTGCACACCACTGCCACACACTCCCAGCATTCATGCACACACTTCTACATGCACACACGCACACACTCTACACTGCACACACGCACAACTCTTACACTGCACACACTTCTACACTGCACACACTGCACACACTCTACACTGCACACACTCTACATGAACACACTGCACACACTCTACAATGAACACATCCCAGATCACTGCCTACACTCTACACTGACACACACGCTACACACTACACTGCACACACTGCACACACTCTACACGTGCACAACTGCACACACTCTACAATGCACACAACTCTACACTACACACACTTCACAGCACCACTGCAACTCTACACTGTCCACACTCTACCACTTGCAAACACTTACAACTGCACACACATGAACACACTCTTACACGCTCACACTGCAACACTCTAAACAGATATCTCTATCAGGCAGTAGGTCCCGCACACAGAACGCACCTAACACCTTGAGTGCCACAATGCAACACCTTAAACCACTTGAAGTCAGTGCAGAGCAATGAGTGCTGGCTCTCTCCCCCATTCCCCTGACACACATGGGGTTTAATTAGCCCTACCTACAATATTAAAAAAAAACTCACAACCGCACTGCAGTCATATTCCCCCCTGTTACAGCAATATAACCCCCAGAGGATGAACTTCCAGTGGAGGGAAGCACACCCACTCCTCCCCCTGTAGTCATATCTCTCCTGACACGGGGAGGTGGTTGATCAGGACCGGGGCCCGTGTTCTGGTAGTCCTTTCTCCCTGCGGCTGACATGTCAGGACGGTGTGGGGTCTCACCCCCCGCTATGTCGCGGAGGGCCAGTAGTGCGGGGGCCTGGGGGGGAGGAATGGATGACGGTGGTGGGAAGACTCGCCGTGTGCTAGGGGACGTTTGTAGGGCTTCCGGCCACCCTATCTTCCTTCCCTCCTACACTCCCTACCTCCCGCATCAGGGCCTAGCGGCGGCACTTTTTCTTTTAAAAGTCGCGTGACTCAGGGTTTTTTTTTTTTGTCTAGCGCGGTCGGATCGGGTGAGCACCCCGAGGACCGCGCTATATAACGGGGTGTACAGTGTATGTAATATTTAAAAATGATGTGGAATGCTTAGTATTAAACAGAAACAAGCCACTACCATCAAGGACTTGCCTAGTCAATCAGTCCAAGACAGAGAGAGGACATTTCTCCAATGCATGTTGTACCTGGATTGGGTTTTTTTTTTTAACTTGTAGTTTTATTATTTTTGAAAATACATCATTAATAATCTTAGAACCAGACGGTCATGCGCTATCAGTATCTCATGTGCATTCTTGGCGAACACAAAATTGCTCATTACAAGGGTAACCTAACGAGACATGACAAATAATAAATAAAACATAATACATAATGAAGGAGAAAGGGGAGGGGGTGAAAGGGGGGAGGATGGGAGGCCACGGACACGTTCAACGACCGAAGGATCCGCTGTCCATGTGTTTTTTGTTTTTTTTTAGTGCGTGAACAATAGACATTATATATAGTTTTCCTATGGTATCCTTTAACGACCGAGGGGTGTTTTCTTGGGGACAGCTACCGCCACTGAAACACACCCGCGAGAACGCAGCTAACAGGCACCCCCCCCCACGAATATTAACGAAATATGGTGGATTCTCAACCCTGGCGTCCGACAACTTTTAGAAAATTTTCGCCAGTGGCATTAACTAAATTTGTCATTTTCCATCTGGCATACGTAACTAAATCTGTTCCGGACATCTTGGGGATAACAGGAATTCACTTTGTGTCAATAATGCTGCGATCTCACACCTCACAGCTGTAGCAAAATGAGCTTTAGTTTGAGACTGTTTTGCGAAGCCCGTCGGGCTCTGCCCAATAGGGGGAAAAGGGGGAAGGGGGGGGGAAAAGACCGGGATCGAATGAATTCGAGGCCCAAAATCCTCTGTGTAGCCAAATCGTTGAGCTTATTCCATAATGGAAACCAACTGGGGGGCAAGACCACACATATGTAACAGATCAGCGGGTTTCTCCACATTGTCTGGGACACAATGGGGAGCTTCCTTACAAAATTGATTAGTCTAAGCGGGGTAAGATACCACCTCCTTAGGACCTTATGATGGATTCTCCTGTAATGTTGTACAAATAGAGTCTTGGCAGCCGCGTTGCATTTGAGTCCATTCATCTAATTATTAGGGTCTCCCCCAGATCTGCTTCCCATTTAGCATATTACCCAAGCTTGTGGGCGACGGGTGACTTTAACGCCAGAACCGACCACTTCTCTATTTCATCTGCGATGTAAGTCCTTAGTATTTGTCTCTCTGCAGACAGAGCTTTTCGAATGTTGAAAAAATGGTGGGTGTGGTTCGAGTTAGTGTAGAAGGCTCTGATCTGGAGGTATCTGTACAATTCTGAGTTTGGATATTTGTATCTTCTCTAATTGGGCAAATGTTATGATTTTGTTGTCTTCCTCCAGATCTTTTAATATCGTTATATTATTATGTTTTCCAAATTGAAAAGTTTCTGCTATGTATACCTGGAGCAAAGTGAGGGTTTCCCCTAGAGGTGTTCACAGGGTATTTTTGGACGTAAGTCCACATCTAAAATTTGGTAGCGTCCCCACATTGCAATGAATTGGTCATGAGGATAGAGGCGGTTTTATAAGCATATTTTCTTGCTATTTTGGGGACCACATAAATTGCTTAGCTCCAGTGGGGAGAAAGCTGTTCTCCAATGCAACCCATCTCTTCATATTCAGGGTTGGTCGCCATGGGAAAGTTGGCATAATTGGGCCACACTGATTAGTATGATATCAAGCAATGGTACGGCCATGCCCTTCTATGGTGGTTTTAGTAGGGTCTGTTTTTTGAATCTAGCTTTTTTACCCCCATATAAATGGAAAATGGCGGTTTGGAAGCTCATATTTCTTTCAGATTCAACGGCCTGGAAGTGTTTGGAACAAATATAAGATGCGCGGGAGAATATTCATTGTTACACTATTATTTGCCTACAGGAGATATGAATTTGCCCACCGCCTTATATCCTCCTCAGTGTTTTGATTAAATAGGGTAATTTGCCTTATAAATGATTTAAAGGTGACTAGTGATAAATACCCTAGATATTTGATCGCTGTATATCTGCCAGTGGAGATAAAGGTTTAGGGAAATTAGTTTTCGTCTGGTTTGGGTTATGGTGGTTTCAGGCCTCTGATTTTGATTGATTTATTTAAACCCTGAGGATTTTGTTGAACGCCAAAGTATCCAGCAAGCTGAAATATTAGGGAGAGAGGTGAGTGGTTTGACAAGACCATTATTAGTCATCGTCTTGCGTTATAGGGCTATTTTGTGGGCGTGATGTCTATTTTAAGTCCGGAATATCCGGATTATCTCTCACTTTTGCCGCTAAAGGCTCATGAACATGGCGAAGAGTAGGGCGAAAGGGGACAGCCCTGTCTCGCTACCATTTTGACTAATAGGTTCGAAGGCGAAGCCTTGGTGACAACTTTAGATGTCGGACCAGACATACGAGCCATAATAGCTGATATTAATTTATTCTCGAAACCAAATGCTCCAGAGTTAAGCTTTTAAAAGGCCCAGTCTATCTTCAAGGCATTTTCTGCATCTAGACTTAACACCATAAGTTGTACTTTTGTGATGGGCTATTCTAGCAGATCATGATTAGTCGGATTGTTGTCTCTGATTGGTCTATCTTAATGATCCGACTTGATCGGGTTGTATTCAGTCTAGGTAGGATCGACTTCATCTGTTGGCAATCAAGTTAGCATAGATTTTTATGTCCCGTATTAATAAGCGAGGCCCTCTCATGCCCATTTTGTGGCCTGGCTTTTACAAGCTAGGGCGGTCTTTACCAGGTTTAGGAAATTATGGAGATGACGCTGGAGCATGATTGTCCGGGAAGGGTTCTACTGGCAAACCGCATTACATGTTAAGGAGGTATGGGGCCAGGACTTTACTAAATTTTTATATAAGGCCTGAAACGCCCTCCGGTCCCGGGGCCATTTGAGGACTTAGATTTTCAACAACTAAAGGTTAGTCTTCCAGGTAAAGTCACGACTCAGTCGCTCTCTCTCCCCTTGTCAAGCTTTGCGGCTTGAGCTTGTAAGGAAGGACTAGCGAGCTCGTCTGTATTCTGGTTATTACTATTATCCCAATTATATAATTTCTCATAAAAGGATTAAATTTTCCACGATGCAGTCGGGTTTCGGCTCTATGGAGCCGGAAGGATTTTCTAATGCTGGATCACTACATAATTAGGGGTCTGCCGTCCAATGGTGGGGATGTGTTGGAGTGCCCCCCCAATTAGTTTATTCGCTGATCCGTGTGTACCCTCGCGCGGTTCGTCTTGTCCTGCAGGCCTTCTTTCTTCCGACTTAGCATTCACGTCTCCTTTGACATCATATCACGGGATATATCAGCTGGTAAGTAATAGTAGGTTTAATCTATTTGGCATCTTTTTTTTTTTTTATTTTTCTTAGGAAACAGGCAAGTTACAGGCAAATTCAAAGACAGTACCCTAATACAATTTGATTTCAAATTTTCATACTGGAGGGGGGGGGGGGAGGTGTTTAACGCCAAGAGTTGGCGCGACCTCTGGGTCCCCGGGTGACCAGGGGAGCGAGAGGTCTGAAAAAGGGAGGGGGGGGGATGAAGAGGGGAGGGAAGGGTTGGGGATGGGGATGGGGGAGGGGGGGCGTCCTTTCAGGGTGGTGCATGGGTGGTCTAGTTTCTTCCATCGGGTTCTCTCGGGAGCATTGAGTTCTCCAGGGTTCCCAAAGATTTTTGTAATGAATATGTAGTCTGCGTTTGAGAAAAAGCCGTGACGTTTCCATAAGCATTCCTTCGTCTATTTTCTCTTAACCGCCTGGATAGAGGGGGGAGGAGAGACTTTTCCAGGAAAGCCACAGAGCCCTAGCCGCGGGTAAGGATGGAGGAGATTCATTTTCCTAACGGGGCGGTCAATTCCTTCAATTGACCTGCCAGAGGAAGGTCAGTGCATCTGGGGCTAATGTGAGGCTAGTTACCTTCGGATTAAAGTTTGGACAGAAAGCCAAAATTTTGGATTTTTGGGCTATTGACCACCAAATGTGGGCCATGTCTCCTCTCTGTCCAACGCCTCTACAAAAAGATCTGGAGGCCAGGGGGTTAGATTTGCTTCACTCTAACTGGGTAAGTACCAGTGGAACATGATTGTAGATATTCTCTTTTGTGTGGTACAAGATGGAAGCCGAAAGCAGGTCCCATAAATCCTCACCAGTTTTCTATCCATATGTCTATAATCAGGTCGCCGCCCACTTGGACATGTAGTCGTGAGTGGAGGGGCCTGCTGTCTCTCCTCCAGAGTATATATTAGAGATCAAGCCGTTTGATATGTGTGTACTAGTTAGGCACAGGTCTACTCAAAGTTGTGAGGGAGGGCTACTCCAAATTTTTGGGGAACAGTTTTGAGAAAATTTTAAATTTGGAGATACTTAATGGGCTCAATTTGGGGCTCGTTATTTTGTTCGTAATCTTGAAAGTTCAGCAACCTTCCATCGCTAGTAGGTCGGGACCACCCTAACCCCCTTCAAGCGGAACCGGAAATAGTCGAATGCTTTGGTTCACATCCTGGGGGGAAGTGGGGTTGGTGTGAGAATCGGAGTAAGCAGCGAGCCTGGGGTAGTAGTTTAAACTTTGATTTTCTTGCATTCCGCCAGACTTCCCAGGTGTGTTTGGTGGGACCAAGGGGGTCCGAACTACGGGGGTGATTACCCCCTTATCTATGCACCAAAGGACGGGCCTGCAGAGGGGGAATGGGCGTTTTTTTTAAACGTAGTGGGGATTCAATATCACCAGAATAGAGACCCGGATCTGCTTCCAACCTCTACGGCCTGCCTCACTGGGCCGTAAATAGTACTTTGTTAATTCTGGGACACCATCCCCCTCTTCCTCTGACGTCAGAGAGGACCGATTGGCCACCTGGGCCTTTTGCCCATTTCCAGATGAATTTGAACATTTTAGTCTGGATTTTCTTAGTTCGGCTGGGAACATGGGATTTGGGAGTGTCTGGAAATAGTATACAATCGGGGGAGTATATTCATTTTTACCAAGATCCTCCTTCCGATCCATGAAGGATCTGGTAGTATTCCCATTTGGTCAAGATCTTTTTTGATTTTCACGAATAGGGCCGGGTGGGGGGTAATTATATTATAAAAGATGGTAGTGCCTGATACTTCGCTCCCCGATATTTACGTATGAGGAACTCCATCTATAGAAAAGTTCAGTTTGAGTAGATTAACTTTCGATTCTGGCACATTTAAGGTAGGGCTTCTTTAATTGAGCGTATTAATTTGGGAGTCCGAGATTTTGCCGAAAACTCCACCAATTCTTATGTGGTTGGGAAGTGATAGGTTTGAGGTGGATAGGGACAGTATGTAAGTCGGCAAAAAAGCGAAGATTTTTGACATTTGTATCTCCAATTGGTACACCTGAAGGTTTATGCTCTGAGGGATTTTGCCGCCAGGGTAATCGATCGGCAGGAGAGAGGAGAGGGGACAAAGGACAAGGCCCTGCCTTGTACATTGTTATGAATCTCTTCGCTGTGCCTAAGGGAGTTTGATTACCGACGAAGGATTTTTGTTCCAAGTGCTAGGACACCCTCTAGGAATGAGTATTTGAAGCCAAATTTGTAGGTTTTGGTTTTTATAGGTTTGAGTAAGCTGGGAGTATGGGACGCTTATGGTTGCATGAGGGCTTGTAGTTTGGATTGTAAAAGGGCCTATTTTAAACCTCTCGTTCTTTTTCTTTCTTGACGCAGACATAATAGTTACGCCCCTAGCGTGGCTTTGTGTGAGCTACAAAGGGAAAGGGATAGATAGGAGTGTACCGATCATTGGTTAGCTAGAAGTATTGATCTATTTTCATGGGCTACTAATGGGCGGTTGTCAGGTTTTTTTTTCAAGAGGGCTTCATTATAGCTTCCCAATTTTCTCTAGGTTGTCTAGATATAGAATTAGTGGGTGCACCTTAGCTATATAGGCGCATGATCTGACCATGAAATATCAGGGATCCAGTGTGGGAGATCCGCGGGACCAGTTGTAGAAAGACAAAGAAGTAAGTCGCTTTGCTATATTGATGCGTGAGGAGAACAGGAGAAAAAGGGTTGAGTTCTCTATCATGGGGATTGTTGCTACTCCAGATGGCTAGGAGGACGATTTCTTTCAAGCCTGACGGTTTCCGTGTGGGAGGTTTGTTTGGTTGTACGAAGCTGAGGGGCCCGATCGGTCCATGTTAGGGTTGAGAGTCCACGTGTGAAGTCCCCCGCTACTATTTTGGTCCTGCGCAACTTACTTCCAGTTTATTAAAAACGCATGTATAGTAGAAGTTGGGATCCATATCGCCCGGAGCGTAGATAGTGCTAGTTGTAGTGTTACCATTTAGAATATATATCTTCCATCTTTGTCTTGATTGTCTTTTATGCTTGAAATGGACAGTTATTATGAAATATATCGCTAATCCCTTTGTTTTCCTTTGTGGCGGGTGAGAGGTAGGTGTTGGAACGTTTGTCTAGATATTTGGGGAGCTCTTTATGCTGAAATCCGGGCTCTTGGAGTAGATGATGTCAGCTTGTTTTCGCTGATAATCAGCGAATGCTACTCGATTGCTTACACGGGCTATTTAAAGCCTTTTACATTAGGAGATATAAGTATCAACCCATGTTAGGTTATCTAACCGGGACTGCCATATCCATAGAGTTTAGTGTATTATAGTGTATGTGATGTGCTTACCTGCTCTTCATTCGTCTGAGACTCGGGTGTCCCTATCTGAGGGATCCTTCAGCGTGTCGTGAGTCCTGCGGACCGACCGGGAGGGGGAGGGAGGGAGAAAAAAACATAGGGTGAGACATACAGTAAAATAAACTTCGGAGATGTCCTTTTGGAGTCCGAGACTCCAGTGGAGATCTTGCCTTTGGATGGAAAGCTTGTAACCAAACACCAAAACCGATGTATGGTTAACAGATCTTGTTCAGTCCTTTCCTTTCCAAAGGGCTTGAATGAAGTCCTGCGACTATGCAGGACGTTCCCGTTCGACAACATCCGGTTGAGGGCGGGGATCTGGAGACTCCTCCCTCGGCTCTGCTTATACTGTAAATATAGAATAAAACTCATAAACTTTTAATAACATAAACTAAGAGATTGAAATAATATCAACCTGCTTTGTCGACTCTAGGAAGGTATTGTCGGCGGACCCATTCCGGTAATACCGCGCAGGATTGGCCTGACAGCAATGATCCCTGATTATCGGGGTGCTAGATTTACGAAACTTAGTAATGTCTTGCTGGTCTACTCTCTGCCACCCTCTATGCTTCCCAGCTCGGTATCCCCTCGTCTGATTGTTAGCTCACCCACGCCCACCCCATGCCCTGTGATGTGCCTCCGTGTTGGTGTTTTCCCGTATGTCTCTCGGTCAGGTCGATTCCGTTAGTGAATCGTGCGTGGTAGCGAGTTTTAAGCGGTCTTATCTTAACTATCTCTAGGTCGCCTTATGGATGGATGTGCTGGGAAGTGCTGTGCTGTACCGTCGCTGGTGAGCTCAATGGATTCCAAATGAGAAGTTAGAGCCGGGAGCACATGATAGCTGACATGGAATACTCTCATTCTTCACCTTCATTTTTAATTTTACCATCACTTCAGTGACCCCCCCAGCGTAATCAACTATATAACACTCCCCGTGGGACTATGTGTGGGTTCAGGATAGATCCCCAGGAGGTAGGGAAGCCTCGAAGCCCCTCCAGCACTGTATGCCACCACAAGCCCAAATAAAAATAGTTCCTTGGCGAGTGTATAGATAAGTATCGTCAAACCGCTAATGTGCATTTTTACAACCATCATTCATTCCCCAACCAATCTTGTATATTGCACCACATCAGTAGTTATAAAGCCTCCTGCCGTGAGTTGGACAGGGGAGGGAGATTAAGTATGTAGTCTGGGCGTGATGGGGTGAGGTGTGTCTGGGTTAGAAATATAACTATAAACAGGGGGCCAGGGAGAAATTAAGGGGGGGGTGTTGTTAAAGGGGGGAGGGTGCAAGGGGGGGGGCTGCTATTCATATTGCCCTCCCACAGTCACTCCGATAAACGGGGAGAGGGGCGGGGAACTGGCGGGGCCGGTTTGTGCAGCCCCGCTGTGTAGTTTCTGCGTGGCGCTTATCTGTGGAGATTCCCTCCTCTTCCTCGGTAATTCAGCTCTGCGCCGGGGTGCACCAGGATGGCAGCCAAGAGGATGCAGGTTTGAATTGTCAAACTTTATTAGTGGTCCTGCGGACAAAAGGAACAGACGCTGGTTATCGCCCTTTTTTTTAGACTTAATTGATCCTTAATTGGTATCAATTAAGGGTTACTTGTCTGGAGATTTTCGCGACGAATTCGTCACTCTGCTCCGCTCGGCTCAGGGGAAGACGTTCCTGCCTCCACCAGGTCAGTAGAGTCTCTCCGACTGACGGCCCCAATTTTTTCAGAAATTGTCCCTTTCGTCTAGTGAGCGTAGACCATTAGAGTAGGGGGTGCCCCGTTCCTTAGCCACAATAAGACCGAAGGGGGAAACAACCAGCGGTAACGCAATCCTTTTCTCGGAGGCAGCTTGTAATGGAAGAGAGGGATCTCCGCCTTGGCAAGGGTTGTAAGCGACAAGTCCTGGAATACCCGGAGCTTAACCCACCAAAGTTCCACGATCACGACGCCCCTGGGATTGGCAGACGCCTCCTTTATTTTTTAAAATAGTGGAGACGAACAATAATGTCTCTTGGGGGGTCGTTAAGGTTGCGGCTTGACCGAAGGGCTCTATGGCTATGTCCAGATGAAGAGCCGAGTCAGGCTTATAGGAAGAGGCTTGTCAGCCATTTGTAATGAGTCCTCAGGGCCTGCAACTCTTCAGGGACGCCAGCACCCTGATATATACGGCGGTCCCGGTTCTCGAATCCTCTTGTTGCATGGAAAGTTCATTTATTTGAGCCTGTAAATGGCTGAGTTTATCCTGTTTGCGGACCGGACCTGATGTAGAGTCCAGTTTTGATTCTAGTTCGTCCGTTCTGGGCACCAATCTGTAATGTCCCGCAGCAGGTCCTCTAGCTACTTATGCATGTAGGCTCATTCATACAAAAACCTCCCTATCACCCTCATGTGATCGATTCAGTGTCCCCTGGGTCTCAGCTCTCTCCTTGGTAGACGCTCATCCTCTGATTCTGACTCTGAGGACCGTCTGTGTCCCGCACCATCGTTGGAGCCGGGCCGCTTTATTAAAAATATGTAGTGAGTACGTGACCTGGCCTGGTGGCCCGATTTGGGTCCTTTTTGGCATCCTGAGGTAAATCCTTGTCTGATTTTAAGTTTTGTTACGTCTTTTCGGTTTTGGGTAATTGAGTGATTTGAATTGCCGAGGGGCGCGGAGCTCACACTCGAGGCATCCTTCACCAGCCCTCGCGCATGGCATCCATGGGATTGGATTTTTTTTATCACAACTACTGATCTGACCTGTCTATGTTTACTGTATTGTAAACAGTCAAACGTATCAATTAAGCTACTAAAAATGATACTAACACGCCGTTTATCCTGTTCTGTTTAGAAACTATTTATAAAAAAAAATTTATTATTTTTAAATAATATAGTTATTATTATATAGACAGTGCTGACAAATCATCCAAAAATCTCACTCTCTGAACCAAAAAAATCACTAGCCCCACCATATCCCCGTCCCATCCCCAAACCTGCTTTTAAAAAAAACTTGACTAAATTCCTCGTAAGAGCTAATAACAACATCATTCTGAATAAAGGTTGATTTATGTATTACATTATACTACTGTACATTGTTAAATAGTTACATAGTAGATGAGGCTTAAAAACAGAAATGGTCCATCAAGGTCAAATGTGCTAAATGTAGACAACAGATACTTTATCTATATATATTATTACTTATTGATCCCAGAGGAAGGCAAACAAAATCCAAAAATAAGGGTAAAATAATTATAATATAAATAATCCTTCTGACTCAAGAATGTGGCCAATGGAATTAATCCATGGATCAACATCCCTTCCCATGATACTATTTGGTATATCACCTGTTATACTTTGCCCATCTAAAAGATGTCCAACCTTTTTGACAATCTATTGTAATTGCAATCACAGTCTCCATGGTAAGTGAATTCCACATTTTAAACTGCCTTACTGTAAGAATCCCCTTTCCTTTGTGAGTGTTGAAATTTCCTTCCTCAACCTTAAGGATGGCCCTGAGTCCTTGTAGTGCCGGGGGATGAATGTTCTTTGAAAGCTCCTTCTATTGTCCCCGAATATATTTGTATATTTTATCATATCCCCTCTTAACGCTCCTTTTTAATGTAATAAACTATATTTAGCTAGCCTCTCCTCATAAGTTAGCCATGGCCATCCCCTATTTATTAATTTTGGTGGCTCTTCTCTGCACTCTTTCTAGTTCCAAATGCGATTTTCTTCTTGGAATTGGTGGCCCAAAATTGTACTCACATATTCAAGGGTGGGTCTTACTAGTGCTTTGTAAGGGGGCAGAATTATGTTTACTTTCCCTTCCACATCCATTGCCCGTTTGTGGCAAGATAAGATTTGTTTGCCTTTGCAGCTACTTGCATACATTGGGCAACTATTCTAGCCTGCAGTCTACAAGCACTCCTAAATCCGTTCTCCTCAGGATTCCCCCCCCATATATCTCCCATTTAATTTGTAATTCGCCTTTTTAATTTTTCTTATCTTCCCAAAGGCATAACCTACATTTATCTGTATTAAACCTCATTGCCAGGTTACTGCCCAGGTTTCCGAGTCCCCCCAAGTACTTCTTGAAGAGAAAGTACATCCTGCCCTGATTCTATACCTGAAACAAGTAGTCTCATCAGCAAAGATGGAGACTTTGCTCTCAGATCCCAACCTCAAGGTATTAGAATTAACAATGTTAAAGCAGGGTCCAGTTACCGACCATGAGAGGTACTCCACTCCGACTTTAGCCAAACCTGAAAACGTTCATTTATGACAACCCTCTGTTGTATGTCCTTTACCAGAGTTTCAATCCAGTGCATATATTATTATGGGTCCAATTTTATTTATTTAGATACTAACCTATTGTGTGTGGGGTGAAACCGATCAAAAGCCGTTGCAAAATTCTAAGTAGACACATCAAACTGAAATAACCCTGCGTCTAAATCCTACTACCTCCTCAAAGAAAAAATAAGGTTAGTTTGCAAGATCTATCCTTCATAAATCCCTTGCGGACTATTTACTAATAATTTGTTTTCCATTAAGTGAATGTTATCCCGTATTAAACCTTCAAGAGTTCCCTACTATTGACGTCAGGCTTACAGGTCTGTAATTTCCCGGTGGGTTGTGAATCTAGCTCGCTGTTTAATATAGCACCACATCTGCTTACGCCAATCTGTGTGTTGGTAATGAGACCTGTGGAAAGGGAGTTCTTGAATATTAAATATATGGTTGGCTAGTACTGAGCTTTAACTCCTTGAGAACTATTGGATCTATGCCATTTGGGGCAGGTGATTATTTTACTTAATTTTTGCAAGTCGCTTATGTGAACCTTCGTCCTCTGATTAACCAATTGTTCTTAATATGGAGAGGGTAGCTTCCTCCGCGGACACTACGAGTGATATTGATTTTCCCTGCTAAACCGGGCAAAGATATTTGGTTTTAATACTCAGCTTTTCCTTTATCTCAAAAATTTGCCCTTACCCATTCTCAAACTGGAAATGTCCTATATTTTCTTTTCTTAATTTTTTGTGTTATTAAGTACTTAAAAGAAACTTTTTAGGGGTTGACCTTATTTTCTATGCAATCCTTTTTTCATTATCTTTTTGTTTTGATTTTTTGTTTGGTTGTCGACCAAATCCAGTATGCCATCCCCCCCTCTCGTCCTGCCGGTTGGCCTCCTTCTCCGCAATTAATTGGGTCAAATTGTCTTTAAGCCCCCCAAAAAACTGTGTGTATTTGTGTGTCTTGTATGTATTTTCTCAGTGCCCAGTTGTCGGATACATTAACCCCAATTATGCAAACTGATCTTTGGTTTTGAGCCGTTTCTCCATTTGCAAAAGTAGTAGCTTCGCTCCCAATCTCAAGATATTGGTGGTTTATAGCATATCCCACATAACATTTTCTAATACTTTTACCTCTCCCACTGCTAATTGCTGACACAAAGATCTACGAAATTTCATCATCATATAACATCATCCCTCTAATAGGGTTTGAGATCCAGTTTAACATATAAACATACTCCACTCGCCCCTTCTATTGTTCGATCCTTCCGAAAAAAGGGATAACCTCTAAATTAACTGTCAGCATGATCGTTCATCCCACCATGTTTCAGTAATGCATTTATGATATATGCCCCTTGCAGCTATTAATTCAAGATCCCCCACTTTATACTTGTCAGGCTTCTGCATATTATTTAAGGCATGAATTTCAGGTTCTTTTTCAGCTGTACTATGATATTATCTGACACTCCGTCCTTCTGCGCCCACTGGTTTAGTCTTAGAAGTTTTCTAGATTATCAGGTATTTACTATGGGTGTCTCAACGCTTGTAAAGACTCACACTTTGCCCCATTCTACCTCAATACACATTGTATACCTACTTCTATTCCATTTTAGTCCTTAAAATCCATTTTTTTTTGTGGACAGCAATCATGTATTTGCCTGTATTCTTCGTGATTTTATTTGGTTCCTTCCAGTCCTCCGCCCTCCATCCGTAGTTTCTTAATTCTCTCCACCCGTTTTAGGCCTTCTCCCCCTCTAGCAAAGAAGATCCTCTTCATGAGGTGCAATCGTCCTAGAATATTATGCGGCACCTCTCAGACAAGGAGTCCCACTGCTCTACAAACCCCCACCACCTCCTTCCTGCACCATCTTTCTTCGCCCTGCATTACCCTCCATGGATCTCATGCTGTCTCCCTGCTACTCCCGCCATGGCCCTGGTAGTCTCTCGCCCGCCCAATCCTCCCTTGGCGGTCCTTGCCTTCCCTTCCGCTTTTGGCCTCGCTCCTGTCCTCCTTTTCGGCCCTCCACCGCTTTCTCTCCCTGGGGTATGTGCAACGTTTTTCTCTGTACCAAGAACCGTGGCGTTCAATCACAGGCCCCCCCCCCCCCCCACCCCCCCCCCAACAATCTATCTACCCGATCCGCAGTGTTGCTGACCGACCACCCAGGAGACAACAAACTGTTCGCGTTTTCAATGCAACCACCCACCACAGAGGTTGCACACCGGCAACCAGAAAATTGCCTATTCTAGCCTTCTAAATAATCGGAAGTCCTTACATCCACATCTTCTTGTATCCTGAGATGTCGTGAGTCACCAACTGTGCTGGGTGAACTATTCACATGGCCTGCTAGAGGAATTAGTCTCCCCCAGCCGTGACCTTTCTGACCCGATATCCCAATATCTTAACTATCAACTGACAAATCTATTGGGATGTATCAGTCAGAAACGACATGCCTCTCCCACTTTGCCCCTGCTTTCACCTTCTAACTGTCACCCATCTACCTACTGCTCATCACTAACATCGCTCACCACTCTGCACCACTAGTCGAAGCAAGGGCCTGCTCAGGAGCTCTAATCCATTTCAAGATTGCCAATGTCCCTCAATAATTGAGTTGCCTCTGCAGACCAGCCCTTTAGTTCTAAAGAGACCGACGCGCTCAACACTCTCAGCAGCGGTTATGCTCCTTGGAGGAGTGCTCCCAAGTTGCACATACATGTGCCAAGATGTGAAGTGAGTGGCATTTTCAATCCTGCTCATGTAAGCAACTGTGAAAGTTAGAAAGTACTAACAGTAAACTGTATTACCATTACTAGACCCTGTATTAAACAGCTTCCTAAGGGTTTACAAAAAGAACTTCTGTTCTTCAACGTCAAAACTTTAAACAATCAGCGATTCAAATAACACCACATGGATCAAGTCAGTAAATGCATCTCACTTCGCTACAATAGGCCTTTCTAACCTAGCTACATGTGGTTGGTAAATGTCGATCGAGAAAAGAAGCCCATGTGAATGATAGTTTCCTGAAACCTGTAACGAGTGCTCACCACAAACAGGCCCGGTTCTCCATGTGAAGCTTGGAATAGATCTGGAAGAGGCGTATAGGTTATTCACGTGTAGGTACTCTATAGGCGCAGTTAAGACTCTAATAGGTAAATAGAGATATCCAGAGCCGAGAGACAGAGAGCTGTGTGGCGTGACGAGTCATAGAGAGAGAGGGTTGTGACAGAGAGAGATGGTTGTGACAGAGAGAGATGGTGAACAGGGAGCGAGAGGGTTAGAAGAGAGCGAGGCGAGGAAGAGGAGAGATGAGAGAGGAGACAGAGGGAGAGTGTGACAGACGAGAGGAAAGGAGTGGTGTGACAAAAGAGAGAGTACAAGTGAGACGAGAGGAGAGATGAAGAGAGAGAGAGAGGGGGTGGGGGGGGGGGGGGGGGGAAAACCAAAAGGAGTCAGAGACGAGACGAGAGAGAGAGACGATGATGAGACGGCGTGGTGCCCTGGTTGACCAGAGGATGAGAGGGTGTGAGAGAGTGAGAGGGGTTGGAGAGAGAGAGTGATGAGTGTGGGTGAGAGTGAGAGGGGTGAAGACGGGGGGTGGGTGAGGAAGAGGTGTGGGTGAGGGGGTGGGTGAGTGGGTGGGCTTGGCGGGCCTCCTTCTGATATTACTGAACTGGGTGTTGGACTAGGACTGACTGGGGGATGGGTGACTGACTGTGGGTGGGGTTCTGTATACACACACACACACACACACACACACACACACACACACACAACACACACACAAAACACACAGAGACTACATACTCAAAGATCAAACATCACACACTCACACACTTCATAACATTACTCACACCACTCACGGAGACACAGGGGGGGATGGAGACACGGAGTGGCCCAAAACACAAGCCCCAAACAAAACAAAAAAGGGGGAAATGGAGCCATCTCAGGGCGAGAAAACCCCGACTGTGAGGAAGTTCTCCAAATTCGCTAGAGTAGCGGCAACCAGCGCAGGAGCCTCGACAGTCTTGATCACTGTGTACCGAGGGGAATTGGTAGGGGCATGGGCGGCATGGGAGCCTGGCATGGGGGAACATGGGCGAGTCATGCAGAGGGGGGAACGGAGAGGACTGGGGTAGCCTCGGAGGGGCATGGAGCGACCAAAGGGAGCATCGATAGGCGAGGGGCGGAAGGCAGTCAGAGAGGCATGGGAAGAAGCATGTGGGGGCACCAAAGGGCATTGGGCAGAGAGGAGAGACACGGAGGACATGGGAGATGCATGGGGGATCTAGGGGTAGAGTACGTACTGCTCAAGGCAGGAGGGGATTAAAACTGTAAAGTCTCCGCTTCAATTTTTTCAGCGCTGAGCAGGGAAATATTAAACAGAACAACATGGCTGCTTGGCCCAACACCAGTGGGCAAAATGCTGGCGGCCCTGAGCCGGACCGGAGACTGGATTTGTCACACACTGGATAATATTTTTAAGGGCTGTCCTCGTTCCTACTGCGTGTTCTGCAGATTAGCCACTGCTGTGAGGAACACCCTGACTATATCCGATATATATACTACGATATATAATCTACTATATTCTATCTATATTATATATATATACTATAGAATATATGATATATATTTCATGTTATTTTATTATTATTTACATATCATGTCACAATACAGTGTAGGAGGAGAAACCACCATTTACCAGTATCCCCTTGTCTAACACATCAGAATTCTTAGATATCTATATAAAGTATATATATTACATATAGAATCCACTGACACAGCCGGCACCCATAATGCCGCAAATAAATTTGGTGCTGACCCATAAAGCAATAAACAGACCATACGATCCGGTCAGCAACACGACATCAAGGGACAGCACGCCAGGTAAGCAAACACACAAAAAAATTCTTATATTTGATACAAGACACAAAAACCGACATTCGGTCCCCAGGGGACCGTTCTCAAGGTGTTGCACAACTTGAGAAAGGTACACTGGGGACCGAAACGTCGGTTTTTGTGTCTCTATCAAAAATTAGAACATTTTTGATTTGCTACCTGCGGGCTGTCCCTTGATGTCGTGTATGCAACCGGTATGTATAGGTGCTAATATATATATTCTTTATCTATATATAATATATATATATATATATATATACAGTGTGTTGACCAAACACTATACAGTTGCTGGCACCGGGGCGAGTGGATTAAACCCACCCCGGCCGCGAGTAAACTATACGGACCAAGCAGCACACGTTTGAACATAGGAGGCGAGTAGATTTTTTGCAGTGGCGGACAGAGGGGGGGAGGTTTAAAACAAAAACAAAAAAGGGACAAAAATGCTTTTTTTTTTTTTTTTTTTTGTTTTGGCTTTTGTGTGATGATTTGTCAACCATATATATATGATAATATATATATAGATTATATACAATCTATATATATATATATAATATATTATAAGTATAGAAATAGCTCCTTAATTTGAACATATCTATATATATATATATACTATATATCTATATACTATTATCATATATCTATACTATATACGCATTTAAAGTTTTGGTGGTAAAAAAAACGTTGCAAAAAAAACCCTCCACAGTAAGTCAAGCATAAAGCAACTGTAAATATACGTCGTTACTGTGCATGTCTGACACAGTTGCAACCCCTGTCTTTCCCCATTAGCTCACCCAGCAACAGCGTTCCCCTGCAGCAAAGGGACTTCGGGGAGGAAATGACCTGCACCATGACGCACTCAGTGCCACCTTTGGTCTCAAGACGTATTACCAACCAAGCCAATCCTCAAGGCCAATGGACATGCCGTTTCAAACAACAGCCTTTAGACAGAGGTTTGTTATAAAACCGGCCTGCATGGGCTGGAGGATTAGAATTGTTGTAATACGAGCTCTGAGATGAGGACAAAAGGGTGGCACTGAGTGCTAATTGGCAGGCATTTCCAGAATCCCTTGCTGCAGTGGAAGGCTGTATGCTGGCGGTGACAATGGGGAAAGACCAGCGGTGACAGACCTGTTTAAGAATGCAATAGAAATACAGTAATATGGTAACAGGTGCCTATTATAATATATATTATATCATATATATATACTATATATATATAATATCAAAACAAAATATAATATATATATATAAAAACAAAAAGCGCAAAACCAATACACCCAGTGCTTTTTAAAATAATAAACAATGGTGTGAATAATAGTCCAATGTCCAACTGTAGAAGATTGGGGGTTTACTCTATCTAAAAAAAAAGAGAAGGAGAAAATAGGTATGAACTGCAGACCACCCGCACTCATCCCCTCTCTAGTCACCCTCCACTACGTACTCTCCCTCTTTCAGGTTCACTGTTGCATCCATTCCCTTCACGTCCTTCCGAAAACTCCATCCCCCGACCCTGTGTCACCCGGCAAATGCACTATTATACTGTATGTAGGGGCCGGGGGGGGGGGGGGTTGGTATGTATTTATTTAAAAGTATTTATGTAAGTGTGTGTAATTTATTTTTTGGCCCACAGAATAGTTACTGCAGGCATTCGGGGACCCCCCGAGGGGCACCGCCGGCCTATAGTATCATTCCTGTGCTAGAAATAAATAAAAATATGTAAGGTATTAGGGGGTATAGGGGTTGTTGGGGGCACAGGGGGTATTAGATATAGTATTGTTTATTGAGAGGCTAGGAGGTGGGTAGTGGGGCTATAGTGTGTATTGTTTTTAGTGGGTAGCGGGGGTGGGAGAAGGGGGTATTGGGGGTGTTTAGACCTTGCGGGTGGGAAACGGGAGGGGTTAACCCCTTCAATACCATTGCGGTATTAACCGCTACGGTAATGAAGGGGTTAACTCCACCCGCAACTCCCTCCCCGCAAGGCCTAAACCCCCACCAAGGGCCAAATACCCCTTTCACCCACCCCCGCTCCCCACAATAATATTGTAATAATAGTAATGAAGTGGGCTGTAAATGCATTTTTCCTGCCTCGGATGCATGCCGGGGGGCTCTGGTGCTGGTATTAATGGGTATCAGCTCCAGAGACCCCTGGTATCAATCCGACGCAGGAAAAGGGCCTGATTTTTTCTAAATCCCACCCGTCTAGCCGCTCAGCCCCAGCTTCTTGCCAACTTTGTTTGCCGGGCCGATTTGGAGAAAATGTCTCCATTGTAGAGCGGCGATCAGCAGCGAGATGCTGATCGGGGCTACTAGAATACAGAGAGTTTGAGAAGCTGGTGAGAAGCAGCTAGATAGGGCTTATCGCCAAGCGCTCGGCGGATTTTATTTTCCGCCAAAAAAACCGGTGGATTTTCCTTATCTCGACAGCTTTTCAGCCCTTACTGAATCGCAGTAGGCATATTTTCCAAAAAACTGGCGAGATAGGGCTTATCGCCGTTTACAGCATAGGCCCCAATGTCTGGTCCGGTCACCCTTTTGGTGCGGACCTGGTCCTCTGGAAACGCTATATAGACAACATCATTTTTATTTGGTGCGGGAGTGAGTTGAATTGGATCTCTCCATTTATGTGGAAGAGTCTGTGTTAACGACCAAAACATTTCTCAAGAAGGTTGATGCTAATAATCATCTCTTGAATTCAAGTTGTCATCACCGCCAATGGATTAAGAATATACCTGAGGGGCAATTTAGACGCATTAAATGGAATTGCTCCGATGAAAATGTATGTCAAAAACAAATAGAGGTTTTAAAGGATAGGTTCAGAGAAAGAGATTATGAACCTGTCTTACTTGAAAATGCTGTGTCAAAAGTCAACCTACTCCAGAGGGAGGAGTTACTCAAAGCGAGAGTAAGATTAAATGAGAGTACAATGAAAGACCTTAGCATTCCACGCTTTGTAACACAATACAACTGAGATGCTGAGAGCATTAGAAAGATTCTAAGACGGCATTGGCATGTACTTCAGAAAGACCCTATATTAGGAGGCCATATTCCAGATCAACCAATGGTTATTTTTAAAAGAGCAGCGAGTTTTAAATCAAAGCTGGCTCCGAGCATTTTTTAAAAAGCACCCAAAGTAAAACCCCAACATTGGCTTCCAAGTCCGATAGGTTTTTATAATTGTTTTAAATGTAAAGCGTGCAAACAGGCTTCAAAAGAGCGTATACATTTTAATTCACATGTGACTGGGGAAAATTTTAAAACAAAAGATTTTATTAATTGTCGTACGACCTTCATGGTGTACCTTTTGGAGTGCCCGCGTGGTCTTCAGTATGTGGGACGCACTTCAAGACATTTGAGGGCCCGCATACTGGAACACATGGGCAATATCAGGAAAAAGCTCCAAACCCACAGTGCCTCTCGCCACTTTGCATTGGCCCATGGTGGAAATCCGGATGGATTAGTCTATCGGGGGATAGAAACTGTCCCTGCAAATTGGAGGGGGAGCGACCGTTTACAAACACGGTGTCACAAAGAGACCTATTGGATTTAAAAAATGAGAACTTTAACACCAAAGGGACTAAACATTGACATTGACTTGGGTGCTTTCATTGAATAACTTTGTAGATCTAGTAATCAGTACCCTTCTGTTTATCTTAGCTATGTCTGCTTTCCTTATGTTTCTCTCTTCGCTTATTTATAGATCTTTACAGATGAACAATAGCTATTGGTCTTTTCTATGCATTTTAACTTTGTCATGCATTATTAGCTCTATAACCTTTTTGTATATTATGTTCTCTATTTGGCAAATTTGATGTTTCCAAAGGTTTTTCAAATGTTTAAAAAAAATGTTTTTATTATATAATTATTATGTATTAATTAGTAATTTGTATTATATAATTATCTGTCTATTTTGGACCTGCCTCAGTGTTCCCCTCCTCTCTCTGTGCTAAAGATGTTTTGTGCATTATTTCAGAGATATATGTACATTTTCAAATATCTATCCCCGTGTACACGGGTTTACTACCAAGCGCAATTTGTGTGCCACCCACTGTTGTTGGTATGAGTTATTGCCAGATAATGTTCATTTGGCTTCTTTGTATTAAAGTCCTCAGTAATATATTTATATACATGTTAATTTTAAAAGGGAGTTTTACTATTAGTGTGTCATAACTCCATTCTCCACAAGAGGGAGAATTTGATCTTTATGCTTAGCCATTATCTATAAAGTGGAAGTGTTTTCTCCAAAACAATGGAGCTCTATGTGAACCTCTTCTACAAAAGACATTGCGTTGTGTTATGATATTTTTACATCAATTATATTTTTACATCAATGATATTTTTACATCAATAATACAGTACCTAAGCTGTTACGATTTATAATGGCCTTCAGACTTTAATTAATTAATCAATTTGAAGGGTATTTATAGAGGGAGTGATGCAGAAAGCAATTCGCGAAATGTGTAGTTCCCTGCCGGTGTGTGCAAAAACGTGTCCACTATCAGCCACCGTCTCTCCAGGAAGTTCTCCACTAGCGGTCCTGCAGTCGGACGCGGTCTGCAGGGTTTCACCGTGACCTGGAAGACCCGTGGAGAGTACCGTAGCTGAACTGTGCTTTTCTGAAGTGTGAGTGTTTTTAATTCTTGTGCTGCTGAATAAACTGTAAACATCTTTGATGTGCGCCTCTTCCCTATTTACACTGTGGGAGTGACATGAGCCTCTCAAGAATGTTTGAGCGTGGCTTTCATCAACGAGGGCGTCATCCTGTATTTCTACTCATCATTGTTGCGTAATGAATTGCAGTCTGCGGAGGTCCTTCAGCCCCGAGTATTTTCAAGGCAAGAAAGATACCATTGAATTCCGTGTACCCACACATGGCCGTGTGAGTAACCATTATTACTATTACCATTCATTTGTCCATATCCCTTTTCGCCACTTGTGCTATAATCACTTTTGTGTCACTGTTATATTGTGTTTTGACTCTGCCTACCTACCAGCGCTCCCCTTCTGTGGTTTTTTCACCTTTATCTCAAGGATCCAGGTAGATCCTTCTTTGGTTGAGCTGCAGGACATTTACCCCCATGAGTGATTCCTCATGGTTGGTATTCCAGGTTCTTTTGAAGGTAGTATCTGTTGATTTTATTCTTCTCATGGTAGCGAGCGCCCCGGTCTTTTTTATGTTGTCAATAGTGGGGTAACTACTTGAAGGTTTAATACGGGATTAATATTCAGGAATACCTAATGGAAAACAAAATTATTAGTAATAGTCAGAATGGATTTATGAAGGCTAGATCATGCCAAACTAACCTTATTTGTTTCTGTGAGGAGGTAAGTAGGAATTTAGACCAGGGTAATGCAGTTGATGTGGTCTACTTAGATTTTGCAAAGGCTTTTGGTACGGTTCCACACAAGAGGTTGGTGTACAAATTAAAGCAAATTGGACTAAGTAAAAATGTATGCACCTGGATTGAAAACTAGTTGAAGGATAGACAACAGAGGGTTGTCATTATGATGGTGCAGGGGTACCCAGGCCAGTAAATACAGGTATTATGCCTGGCTGGGTGCCAGCGCCTTATTGGGGAAATGTAGATTGTCAGCTCTGCGACCCAGTAATGGCAGTAACACTGTGATTGTAATACAAATGTCTGTGTGTCTCCCACCAGGTATAAGGTGGCGAGAATAATGTATTTCTAACTATGAAATGTATTACTGCAGTAGTGTTTCCCTGTAACCGCTCAAAGGAAAAATGGTTTTAAAACCCAGCAACCATAGCACAGCGCACAGCTGTTAGCTACCTTCTGCTAGGAATGTCCTAGCACACTGAGATTTGCTGTGAACGCTGGTTGGGTAAAATCATCAATAAATTTAAAACGCAATCTTTATAAAGTTATATAAAAATTGATGCAAGTGAAAATTAAGTGCAGTATAGCGCTCACGTGACAACCTAAATAAATAAATTAATTGAACAATAAATGACAATAATACATAAACCTGTGTACTGGAGTCCGAAAAAGAGTCCTTAGAGCAGCCCAAAAAGTTACTCTGGTTATCTCACAACCAGTAATGGATATGGGAGTGGTAAACCTCTTGTGGCGCTGAGGAAAGGGGTAGCCTATAAAATTCAAATGGACAGTGGAGATTGTCCTGATCCTTGAGTTGTTACCTCAAGAGAAGGGAGACAAAAGATGGAGAAACACTACAATAGTGCATTACCCATGGAACATAAACATAAAATATGTAGACTGAGCAATTTAATAACCCAAATTGGATTGATAAAATGTGTACACCTGTACATCAAATTAGTAAAACATCTGAGTGCCGAAGCACTCTGAGTAAAACTTTTCCGCCGATAGGAAAAACTGGAATCCTACTCACCAAAGGTGACTAGGACATGCCATTAAATGATTGGTCTTTAGCTGATCGACACCGCTCGCATCGGAGTGCAGCATGCCAGTGCCTCGAGGAGATCCGCCTTCCGTGCTCGAAGTGCAATACTTCCAGAGTCTCACCGATCGACTCCTCTGCTGACGTCACCACTAGTGTCCACTGCTACGGTGTCCCTGATATTCCAAAATAGTCCAGCGCGTTTCAAAACTCCTAATTGTGGGTTTCTTGGTCAACCACTCCCATATAAAAATTTATGACTGAAAGTCCCCCTATTTTAATTGTTCCAACCTTCTGGGCGTTAGGGGATTTTCATTCAGCTGGCCGGAACAGAGGGAAATGCCGGCAGGAACAGAGGAAAACACTTAAGTTGTAATTCTTGTATTTTAGGAGTGTATAGCAGGAAGTCTCTGCGAGGTGAGAAATGCATATGTAACTCAGACTTCTAAGACCCCCCGTTGGCTTAGCTCCACCGGGTTTGAAAAAGTCCCTAGTTGAAAAGATTTAGCTGACTAAAGTGTGAAGTTGGGAGGGAAATGCAAGTATCCCCATATTAGTAAATGTCCGGGCAAATGACCCAGGTGTCTGGGTCTGGTATGCTAAGCGGCAAAGGTGCGAGGTTCACGCATGCCCTTAAACTAAGAAGCCGTCTGCCAGGTTTTGCCAAGTATGGGCAACTCTGGGATAGGTGGGAATATTATTCCCACGAACGAGATTGGCTGCAGAGGGTACAGATAGGGATTTTTACTGCATAAGTATCCCTGCAGCCGATCGGGAGTCAGATTAATCTAAGCTGGATTTTAAACTTTGCAACATCGTAACCCAAGTAAAGAGTTCGTAAGAACTAAGGAATTCAGAACCAATTCTATGGCGGTAGAATGAAGTAAGCAGCTATGGAGCAGAAACAGTGGTTGCTATAGGCGCCACTATCCAAAGACTGTATTCGTCTCTGTTTGCGCGCAACTTCCGCTCCTGGGAATTTGTGCCTAGAGACTCTATTTCTAAAGATTTTGTTCTGGGAATAGAAGATTTCATTTGAACCCATACCAGTAAGTGTATTTCATGTGTTTTTTGTAAACTAAGCTGTGTATGTTCATTCTGTAAATAAATCACAATTTATTTTATCTCTTGCTTTGCTCAATCAAAGGATCTGGATATTAAGGTGTTAAAAGTTCTGGTCTACCGTGACAGTCATAAATGTAACTTTATCTGATTGGGCTAAGGTCGTGAGTGGAGTACCTCAGGGATCGATACTGGGACCCCTGCTTTTTAACTTGTTTATTAATGACCTTGAGGTTGGCATCGAGAGCAAAGTCTCCATCTTTGCTGATGATACTAAATTGTGTGAGGTAGTAGAATCAAAGCAGGATGTAATTTCTCTCGAGAAGGACTTGGAGAGACTGGAAGCTTGGGCAGGTAAATGGCAGATGAGGTTTAATACAGACAAATGTAAGGTTATGCATTTGGGAAGCAAGAATAAACAGGCGACTTACAAATTAAATGGGTATAAATTGGGGGAATCCTTGATGGAGAAGGAGTTAGGAGTGCTTGTAGACAGCAGGCTTAGCAATACTGCTCAAAGTCATGCAGTAGCTGCAAAGGCAAAGAAGATCTTATCTTACTTTAAACGGGCAATGGATGAAAGGGAAGTAAACATAATTATGCCCCTTTACAAAGCATTAGTAAGACCACACCTTGAATATGGAGTACCATTTTGTGCACCACTCCTTAGAAAAGACATTATGGAACTAGAAAGAGTGCAGAGAAGAGCCACCAGATTTATAAAGGGGAGGGACAATCTAACTTATGAGGAGAGGCTAGCTGAATTAGATTTATTCACAAAAAAAAAGAGGCGTCTAAGAGGGGATATGATAACTATATACACATATAATCAGGGACAGTACAAGGACCTTTCAAAAGAACTATTCATCCCAATGGCAGTACAAAGGACTATGGGCCATCCCTTAAGTTTGGAGGAAAGGAGATTTCATCAGCAACAAAGGAACAGGTTCTTTACAGTAAGGGCAGTTAAAATGTGGGATTCATTACCCATTGAGACTGTAATGGCAGATTTGTTCAAAAAAGGTTGGACATCTTTTTAGAAAGGAAAGGTATACAGTGATATAACAAATAAGTAAACATGGGAATGATGTTGATCCAGGGAGTAATCCGATTGCCAATTCTTGGACTCAGGAAGGAATTTTTTTTTCCTGAGATATCTTTGGATGATATGTCACTGGGGTTTTTAGTTTGCCTTCCTCTTGATCAATAAGTAAGTATATATATATAGGATAAAGTCTGTTGTCTAAATTTAGCATACAGTAGCGACAAAGCCTATTCTAACACGGCTGGAGCCGCAACCCGCGTGAAGACGCGGGTTTGTAATTTTTTTTCCGCAGCGTGCCGCGTGTCACTGATGCGCGGTCACGCTGCATTGGGTGCATGCGCGCGTGGCGCGCGTGCCCAGGGCTCCCCGAAGGTAGCCCTGGTTAAGGGAGATGTGGGGATGGCGGTAGGGGGCCCGGGGGACCCGGTGGACCCGGAGAAGCAGAGGGGAGAGGCATCAATCGGAGGACCGATCTGAGAGGCTCCGGCTGGCGCACGGGAAAATTCGGCGCCAGCCCGGAATCTGCCGCGGGACAAACCGGGTAAGTGTAAGAATAGGCTTTGTCGCTGCTGTAGGTTAAACTTGATGGACGCATGTCTTTTTTCAACCTCATCTACTATGTAACTATGTAACTATGTAGGAACCAAAAAGAAAAAACAATTAAATAAAACCAAGAACCACTAATCAAAAACAATTAAATTAAAACAAGAGCCACTAATCCAAAACAATGAAGTTAAAATAAGAACAACAAATACGAAACTATTAAATATAGCGCATTTGCCCATTAAAAAAAACATTAACCAGCCAGCATAAAGTAAATTAAAGTTGGATTTACCCCTGCCAGGATGAAGGCCGCCCTCATCTTCCTCTGCATTCTCCTCGTCCTGCGGAGCAACAACATTACAATAAAAAACAAACTACTGGCCACTAAACCCTTAATTACCTTAGCGGTTATTAATCTCTATACTGTAATTAAGGAGCTACTACACCCAGCCCCTCTACCCATTGATTGACACAGTGGTAAACTATGCCCCCATATGGGCATGGATTGTCACAATAACAATGGATGGTCAACCTAAAAAACACACATATCAAAAAATACAATACATTACAATGAAATAAAAACAAACATTTGCTAAAAATGCATTGCTTGTGACTGTGCTTATCTATACCCAAAAAGTGGTATAGATAAACACATTGGAAGTCAATTGACAACCTAAACAAATACACATTTAAATTACTTACAATCAATGTGTTTCTTACATTTGCTATCTTCACCCCCATCCTACTCCGGCACCATCTCTTGACCCACGATGCAATGCTTAGCCATTGTTCTAAATATATCTGTAAAAGATCCCCTTTATTAATACTTTAGTAATACATATAATAATACATCACTAATATAGTGACCATCTCTACGTACTTTTGAACTAAAGCTGTTTTGACTTTATATGTATCTTATGTGTATCTTCCCGTGATTAAAATAAGATTTTATATGCAAAACAATTTGTGCCAATATTTGATTAAGGTAATTAGTCTATTCAATACCTTTACTGATCCTCTGATCAAGACCCTTTAGTTCCCAATTTTAGGTGGCCGTACTTTTGAGATATCTGTATTTCTGAAATGTTTAGTGAACACATTACAAGTGGTGAGTGCAGTGTTTTTCTGGGGGCTTGTTTTATCCCTCTTTATGGATTCTGTGTTTGCTCTGAAAAATGCCACATATAGAGGAGGGACCACCACAGGCTTGTGCAATATAGTGTATTTTAGGCGTAAGCAATAAATCCCATAAAACTGGGACATATTGTATCTTTTTTTTTTCTCTTTCATCACTGTTCCAAAACATAGTGACATTTGTACCCATGATCTTGCTTAACCCATTTACCAAGGAGATGGTTGGACTAAACCCAAAAGTGTTTAACTGAGCTATGTGTACACTTGTTGATGCTTATGCCTTTACTATACTGACATTTGCTTTTGTTTTTATTATTTTCAGAAGCACTATAGTCCTTGTTCTCCTGGTGTTCTGCATATGCTTCCTAGTGACTTGTATTATGTACCTACATGTCACACGAGTGCAGGTAAATATATTACAGCTTCGTTAAAAAAGGAATAATGATAAAATGTACACTTCAATGTGTAATTTTTGTCTAATATGGCTTGATTGATATAGAATAAACCCCTAACTCTCAAGAGGATTGCTATATATTTATGGAAAATTACTACAGTGTTATTTTTTTCTTAAAATATAGCTTTCTGTTATCTTATCTAAACCCTTGTGCAGCTATAAATTGAGATGAGTTCATCTTTAATCATGCCAAAAAAAAAACAAAGTACAACTCTCAGGAATTTTAATCTATAGTGATTTAAGTACTTAATAATAAAGGGTAATTTTAAAATAATCTTACAGTATAAGCTAAGTGCACATTTATTTTCTGTAGCACCATATACAGTGGCAAGAAAAAATTTGTAAACCGCAATGATAATTGCAGAAATTCCATCGTTTGTCCATGATAACCTTCTTGAATCGAAAGCAATATTTTCTTAAATATCAAATAAGGTTTATATTAACCAATTCCATGCCTTTTTAAACACAATGATGTATGAATTAGACAAACAATGAGTAATTAAGAGTCAGGGTACTGTATGTGAAAAGTTAGCAAACCCCTTGTTTTATCAGCTAAATAAACAGAATAATTAGTTGCAGGTGTCTAAATAATTAGGGAGATCTTCAGGTGTGAGTTTGGTAGCCCCCACCCTATATAAAGATCATAAACTGTGTGAGTTTGGTCTTCACCATACAGGTGTGTGGAAACACGTCATGACACGATCAAAATAATTCTCTGAGACCTCAGAAAAGCAGTTATTGATGCTCATAAGTCTAGACAGGGTTTTCAACCATTTCTCAGAATTTGGGGCACTACCAATCCCCTGTCACTCAAAATGTGAAAGTTCCAGACCACAGTTACTCTACCCAGAAACAGTCATCCTACCAAAACCTCTCCAAGAACAAACCAGCAAATCATCCAGGAAGTCACGAAGAACCCCAAAGCAACACCCAGGCCACTCTCGCCTTGGCTAATGTGAGTGTTCATGACTCTGCTATCAGACAAACACAGAACAAGAATGGTGTTTATGGAGGGATAGTCAGGAAGCAACCACTGCTCTCTAAAAAGAACATTGAAAAAACTATAATAAAGCGCAACAAATAATGTGATATAATCAAGCTGCAGCCTAAACACCCGCGGTTTTCCCCAAAACGCAAATTAAGATAACATAAACAAAACAGTGTTCGTGGCGCAAAGTGATAAAACAGTTAATATGTGCAAATGAACCCAGTGTTAGTTAGCACTGAAAAACACATAATACTGTAACTCCAAGTAGAGGATTCTCCAGGTCAGCAGACTCTTTTAGACCCTCATATGAAGAAAAGAACACAAATGCAGAGAGTATAGTGCTTTAACATTTACTTAAGAGGACAGACAACACAGGGGGGAATGGTGACACACGCACACTTTCCCCGCTGGTAAGTAAACAAGAAGTGACTTTGGGCGCACTTCAACCCTTCTCCTTAGATGACAGCTCCCAATGCGACCGCTCCACTTCTCAGTCAGGAACAAACCGCGATTGCCTCCGCCAACGTCTCTCACCCGCAGTGGGGGCACTCCGCCGCTTCACGGTCGTCTCAGCAGTCTCTTTCCAATCAGGGCTTCTCAATCTGTCATCTAAGGAGAAGGGTTGAAGTGTGCCCAAAGTCACTTCTTGTTTAGTTACCAGCGGGGAAAGATTGAGTGTGTCACCATTCCCCTCTGTGTTGTCTGTCATCTTAAGTAAATGTTAATGCACTATACTCTCTGCATTTGTGTTCTTTTCTTCATATGAGGGTCTACAAAGAGTCTGCTTACCTGGAAAATCCTCTACTTGGAGTTATAGTATTACCGTGGCGGCCAGCTCTAATCTAAAGCGGTTGCCTCCGCGGGTTAAAAATAGCCGCGGACGGTGCGCGGCTATCTTCGGCCATTTTCGGCTGGTTTTCCGCGCCTCGGGCGCTTTCAATAATAAGCACCATTAGCGCTTATCTATTGAAGCGGCCGCCGCGCGGGAAACTCCGATTCAAATCGGAGAAAAGCCCAGCGGTTGGCCCACATTTAACCCGTTAAGCTTTAGAATAAAGCTGGCCGGGACAGTATGTGTTTTTCAGTGCTAATCAACATTTGGATCATTTGCACATATTAACTGTTTTATCACTTTGCGCCTAAAAAGAACATTGCTGCTGTCGTAAGTTTGTCAAAGAGCACCTAGATTATCCACAAAACTTCTGGAACAATATTCTTTGGGCAGACGAGTCAAAGGTAGAACTTTTTGGCCTCAATGAGAAACGTTATGTTTGGCAAAAACCAAAACTGTGTTCGAACAGAAGAAGCTCACCCCAATGGTCAAGCAAGAGTGTGATGATTTAGGGTTGGATAGCCTGCCATTTTTGACACAACCATGAATTCTACATTGCATCAAAAGATTCTAGAAGAGAATGTCAGTCCATCCGTCTGTAAGGTGAAGCTAAATTGAATGTGGGTCAGGCAGCAAGACAATGATGCTAAACATAGAAGTGGATCTACAAAAGAATGGCTGCATAAAGAGAAATTCAGTGTTTTAGAATGGCCTTGTCAAAGTCCAAATCTAAACCCCATAAAAATATTGTGACAGGACCTGAAGTGAACTGTCCATGCAAAGAAGCCCTGAAATGTCAATGAGTTCAAGCAATTCTGTGAGGAGGAATGAGCCAAAATTCCTCAAAACCACAATGTGAGAGACTGACGAGCAGTTACAGGAAATACTTAGTTGAAGTCATTGCTGCTCAAGGGGTACTGAATCTAAGGGTTAACATACTTTTTCATGCAAGGGTATTGAATATTTAATCATTTGTGGATAAATAAATGTTAAAAAAAACTATTATGTTTTTGTGTTATTTGTCTGATAAGGTTATCCTTATCTATTATTAGGACTTAGATTAAGATCTAATAATATTTTAGCTTTTAAATATGTGAAATATGTGAAAATCCTAAGTGGATCACAAACTTTTTCTCACCACTGTACATAATTGTATATATTACTGTATGGTGGATAAATCAGTGATGAGGCTTTTTATCATAACATCTCAGGAAATATTGTCATAACATTTATTCTGATTAAGTACATTTTGGACACATTTACTGAGCACTGATAAGCCATAAAACACCATTTGGAGCTGTGAATCACTTTAAATCCAATTCACTTGAATGAACCTTAAGTGTCTTATGGCTCGTCACCACATAGTATACTTACAGTATGTCTTTAGAAATATAACAGACTTAAAACGCCATGCATTGCAATAATGCTGGCCTGTTATTTAATATTAGCACTTTTGAAAACAATGGTTAGGGAAATCACATGTTATTTAACATATTTTTTTAGTTATGTCACATTAAGGGGGTAATAACATCTGCTATATCAGTGTATTTATAATTGCTATAAAACAATTAATTTTCATGCTAATTACAATAGTGCTGCTTAAATTGCACTTTCAAGGTTAAAGAGGGTGATTTATTTAGCTCAGATATGAGATATCCAAGCTCGATCCCGCATTAACTGCCATTCAAGTTTTTAAGAGTTATCAATTATATTTGAAAAAAAAAAATGATTTTCAATTGTTTAAATATATTGTTAATATGTAGAGCCCGAGTTATAAATTGATGAAATAGAGTTCTGAAAACTTCAACCACAAATGTTATTGAAGCTCAATTATTCTTCTGTTGTCTTTCAGTGCTTTCCAGGGTGCCTGACAATACAAATTCGAACCATTTTGTGTATTTTCATAGTAATATTAATATACTCTGTGGCACAAGGATATGTGGTGAGTAAAAAGTGCAACAGCACATTGATTTATAGAGAATAGATGTTTGTTATATGTACTTAAAAGAGATGTACACTGTTGGTTTTGGTTCTGTATTTGTGGAATACTGAATGTGAAGATCATTTTTTATAGGAAAAAAAAATATTAATTAAAGGGCAGTTTTATTTTAATAATTTGTAATAAATATATCTATATTTTGTTATTTTTAACCCATAATACATTTGAGATATTTAAGGCTTTTTAATTGTATATACAAATGTATTGTGACATTATTAATTACATTGCTATACAGTATATTTTAACATATACAGGTAAACCCCGTTATAGCGTGCCCCGTTATACCGCGAAATCGGTTATAACGCGGTTTTCACGTGGCTCCCGTTTTTTTTAAAAACTGCACACACACTGCACACACTCCCAGCACTCACTGCACACACTCTACACTGCACACACTGCACACACTCTACACTGCACACACTGCACACACTCTACACTGCACACACTGCACACACTCTACACTGCACACACTGCACACACTCTACACTGCACACACTCTACACTACACACACTCTACACTGCACACACTGCACACTCTACACTGCACACTCTACACTGCACACACTACACTGCACACACTGCACACACTCTACACTGCTCACACTGCACACACTCTAAACAGATATCTCTCTCAGACAGGTAGGTCCCGCACAGACCCCAGCACCTTAACCCCTTGAGTGCCACAATGAACACCTTAACCACTTGAATGTCAGTGCAGAGCAATGAGTGCTGTCTCTCTCCCCCTCCCCTGACACACATGGGGTTTAATGTAGCCCTACCTACAATTAAAAAAAACTCACACCCGCACTGAAGTCATATCCCCCCTGTTACAGCCATATTAACCCCTCAGAGGATGAGACTTCCAGTGAGGGAAGCACACCCCCTCCTCCCCCTTTAGTCCTTATCTCTCCTGACACGGGGAGGTGGTGATCAGGACCGGTCCCTTGTTCTGGTGTCCTTCCTCCCTGCGGCTGCATGTCAGGACCGGTGTGTGGGTCTCCCCCCCGCTATGTCGCGGAGGGCCAGTAGGTGTGGGGGCCTGGGGGGGAGGAAATGGATGCCGGTGGTGGGAAGACTCGCCGTTGCTAGGGGACGTGTAGGGCTTCCGGCCACCCCTTCCTTCCTTCCCTCCTCACTCCCTACCTCCCGATCAGGCGTGCGGCGGCCATTTTTTTTAAAATTAGCGTGACTCCGGGTCTAGCGCGGTCGGATCGGGTTGGCCCCCGAGGACCGCGCTATAACGGGGTTTACCTGTATGTATATATTTAAACTGATGTGTGCATGCTTAGTATTAAACAGAAACAAGCCACCTACCATCAGACTTGCCTAAGTCAATCAGTCCACTACAGAGACATTTCTCCAATTGCATTTAGTTACCTGGGATTGGGTTTTTTTTTTTTAACTTGTAGTTTTTATTATTTTTGAAAATACAGCATTAATACATCTTATAACCAGTACTGTGTCATGCGCTATCAGTATCTCATGTGCATCTTGGCTGAACACAAACATTGCTCATTAACAAGGTAACATAAACATAGACATAGACATAAATAATAAATAAAACATAATACATAATTAAGGAGAAAGGGGAGGGGATGAGGGGGGGATGGGAGGCCACGACACCGTTCAACGCCCAAGGATCCGCTGTCCATGTGTTTTTTTGTTTTTTTTTAGTGGTGAACAATAGTAATTTATCTATTAGTTTTCCTCTGGTATCCCTTTTAACGACGAGTGAGCTACCGCATCACAGGAGAACGCATTTACCGAATATTAAAGCAATATGGTGGATCTCTCAACCCCTGGCGTCCAGACTTTTAGAAAATTTTCGCCAGTGTCATTAACTAAATTTGTCAATTTTTCCATCTGGCATACGTACTAAATTCTGTTCCGAATCTTGGGGATAACAGGAATTTCACTTTGTTTCCATAATGCTGCGATCTCACACCTCAGAGCAGTAGCAAAATGAGCTATTCGTTTGAGATCTGTTTTTGCGAAGCCCTGTCGTGCTCTGCCCAGTAGGAAAAGACCGGGATCGAATGGAATTTCGAGGCCCAAAATCCTCTGTAGCCAATCGTTGATCTTATTCCATAATGGAACCAACCGGGGGCAAGACCACAGCATATGTAACAGATCAGCGGGTTCTCCACATTGTCTGGGACACAATGGGGAGCTTCCATTTACAAATTTAGATAGTCTAAGCGGGGTAAGATACCATCTCATTAGGACCTTATATGCGTTCTCCTTTAATGTTGTACAAATCGAGCTCTTGGCAGCAGCAGTTGCTATTTGAGTCCATTCATCTAATTCTAGGGTCTCCCCCAGATCTGCTTCCCATTTTAGCATATACCCCAGCTTGTGGGTGACTTTAACGCCAGAACCGACCACTTCTCTATTCATCTGCGATGTAAGTCCCTTAGTATTTGTCTCTCTCAGACAGAGCTTTTCGAATGTTGACAATGGTGGGTGTGGGTTCGAGTTATTGTAGAAGGCTCTGATCTGGAGGTATCTGTAAAATTCTGAGTTTGGGATATTTTTATCTTCTCTAATTTGTGCAAATGTTATGATTTTGTTGTCTTCCTCCAGATCTTTTAATCTCGTTATATTATTATGTTTCCAAATTTGAAAGTTTCTGCTATGTATACCTGGAGCAAAGTGAGGGTTTCCCCATAGAGGTGTCATCAGGGTATTTTTGGACGTAAGTCCACATCTAAATTTGGTAGCGTCCCAAATTGCTAATGAATTGGTCATTGAGGATAGCGGCGGTTGTATAGCATATTTTCTTGCTATTTTTGGGGACCACAATAAATTGCTTAGCTCCAGTGGGGAGCAAGCCTTGTTCTCCAATGCAACCCATCTCTTCATATCAGGGTGTGTCTGCCATTGGGAAAGTTGGCATAATTGGGCCACACGATAGTATGATATCAAGCAAGGTACTGCCATGCCTCCTTCTAATGGTTGTTTTAGTAGGGTCTGTTTTTTAATTCTAGCTTTTTTACCCCCCATATAAATGTGAAAATGGCGGTTTGTAGCTCACTAATTTCTTTCAGATTCAACGGCACTGGGAGTGTTTGGAACAAATATAAGATGCGCGGGAGAATATTCATTTTTACACTATATATTTTGCCTATCCAGGAGATATTGAATTTCGCCCACCGCCTTATATCCTCCTTCAGTGTTTTGATTAACTTAGGGTAATTTGCCTTATAAATTGATTTAAAGTTGCTAGTGATAAATACCCCTAGATATTTGATCGCTGTATGCTGCCAGTGGAAGATAAAGTTTAGGGAAATTAGTTTTTCGTCTGGTTTTGGTATGGTGACGTTCAAGGCCTCTGATTTTGATTGATTTATTTTGAACCCTGAGATTTTGTTGAACCTACAGTATCCAGCAAGCTGAAAATATTAGGGAGAGAGGTGAGTGGTTTTGACAAGACCATTAGTACATCGTCTGCGTATAGGGCTATTTTGTGGGCTTGATCGTCTATTTTAAGTCCGGAAATATCCGGATTATCTCTCACTTTTGCCGCTAAAGGCTCCATGCACATGGCGAAGAGTAGGGGCGAAAGGGGACAGCCCTGTCTCGTACCACTTTTGATCTTAAATAGGTTCGAAGGGAAGCCTTGGTGGATAACTTTAGCTGTCGGACCAGCATAGAGCCATAATAGCTGATATTAATTTATTCTCGAAACCAAATGCTCCAAGCGTAGCTTTTAAATATGCCCAGTCTATCTATCAAAGGCCTTTTCTGCATCTAGACTTAACACCATAATTTGTACTTTTTGTGATTTGGCTATTTCTAGCAGATCAATGATTCGTCGGATGTTGTCTCCTGCTTGTCTATCTTTAATGAATCCGACTTGATCTGGGTGTATCAGTCTAGGTAGGATCTGACTTAATCTGTTGGCAATCAAGTTAGCATAGATTTTTATGTCCGTATTAATAAGCGAGATGGGCCTGTAGCTTTTACAATCTAGGGGGTCTTTACCAGGTTTATGAATTATGGAGATTGACGCTTGGAGCATGTTGTCCGGGAAGGGTTCTCCTGGCAACACCGCATTAAACATGTTAAGCAGGTATGGGGCCAGGACTTTACTAAATTTTTTATAATATAGGCCTGAAAAGCCATCCGGTCCCGGGGCCTTTGAGGACTTTAGATTTTCAACAACTAAGGTTAGCTCTTCCATGGTAAAGTCACGACTCAGTCGCTCTCTCTCCTCCTCTGTCAGCTTTGGCGGCTTTGAGCTTGTAAGGAAGGACTCGCGAGCTCGTTCTGTATTCTGGTTATGTACTATTTTATCCCCATTATATAATTTCTCATAAAAGGATTTAAATTCTTCCACGATTGCAGTCGGGTTTCCGGATATGGAGCCGGAGGATTTTCTAATGGCTGGTATACTATAATTAGGGGGTCTGTGTCTCAGTTTGTTGGCGAGCATAGTATCTGGCTTGTTTGCCTTATCGAAAAATTTCCTCTTTGACCAATTCAGGGATATATCAGCCTGGGAAGTTAATAGTAGGTTTAATTCTATTTTGGCATCTTTTATAGGTTTGAGTAAGCTGGGATTATTGGACTGCTTATGGTTGTCCGTGAGGGCTTTTAGTTTGGATTGTAATAGCCCTATTTTAACCTCTCGTTCTTTTTTCTTTCTTGACACAGTACTAATTAATACGCCCCTTAGCGTGGCTTTGTGAGCCTCCCAAAGGGATAGATAGGAGTTCACCGATCCTTGGTTTAGCTGGAAGTATTGATCTATTTCATTGGCTACTAATTGGGCGGTGTCAGGGTTTTCAAGAGGGCTTCATTAAGCTTCCAATTTGCTCTAGGTCTGTCTAGAATTAGCTGGGTGCACCTTAGCTCTATAGGCGCATGATCTGACCATGAAATATCATGGATCCCAGTGTGGGAGATCCTCGGGACCAGTCTGCTAGAGACAAAGAAGTAGTCGATTCTGCTATATGATGAGTGAGGATGCGAGAAAAAGGTGTAGTCTCTATCATGGGGATGTTGCTCCCTCCAGATGTCTAGGAGACGATTTTCTTTCAAGCCTTGACGTCACGTGTGGGAGGTTTGTTTGGTGTACCGAAGCTGAGGGCCCGATCGGTCCATGTTAGGGTTGAGAGTTGTGTTGAAGTCCCCCGCTACTATTATTGGTCCCTGCGCAACCTTACTCAGTTTATTAAAAACGCATGTAAAGAAGTTGGGATCCATATCGCCCGGAGCGTAGATAGATGCTAGTGTTAGTGTTTACCATTTAGAATTATATATCTTCCATCTTTGTCTCTGATTGTCTTTTCTGCCTTGAATGGACATTTATTATGAAATATAATCGCTACTCCCTTTGTTTTCTTTGTGGCGGTTGAGAGGTAGAATTGTTGGAACCGTTTGTCTAGATATTTTGGGGAGCTCTTTATGCTGAAATGCGTCTCTTGGAGTAGTATGATGTCAGCTTGTTTTCGCTGATAATCAGCGAATGCTACTCGATGCTTACCCGGGCTATTTAAGCCTTTTACATTATGAGATATAATTATCAACCCCATTGTAGTTTATCTAACCGGACTGCCCTATCCATAGAGTTTAGTGTATAGTGTATGTGATTGTGCTTTACCTGCTCTTCATCTGTCTGAGACCTCGGTGTCCCTCTGAGGGATCCTTCAGCGTGTCGTGAGTCCTGCGGCCGACCGGGAGGGGGAGGGGTAGGGAGAAAAAACATAGGGTGAGACATACAGTAAAATAACTTCGGAGATCCTTTTGGAGTCCGAGACTCCAGTGGATCTCTTGCCTTTGGAGGAAAGCTTGTAACCCAAACACCAAAACCTGATGTATGGTTAACCGATCTTGTTCAGTCCTTTCCTTTCCAAAGGGCTTGAATGAAAGTCCTGCGACTATGCAGGACGTTCCCTTTCGACAACATGGTGAGGGCCGGGGATCGGAGACTCCTCCCCTCGGCTCTGCTTATACTAAAATATAGAATAACACTCATAAACTTTTAATAACATTAACTAAGAGATTGAATAAACCTGCTTTGTACGACTCTAGGAAGGTATGTGGCGACCATTCCGGTACATACCGCGCAATGGATTGTCCTGACCTGCAATGATCCCTGCTTATCGTGGGTAGCTTTACGAAACTTAGTAATGTCTTGCTTGGTCTACTCTCATGCACCCCTCTATGCTTCCCAGCTGTATCCCCTCGTCTGTTTGTTTAGCTCACCCCCGCCCACCCCATCCCCTGTGATGTGCCTCCGTGTTGGTGTTTCCCCGTCTGTCTCTCTGTCAGGTCGCATTCCGTTAGTGAATCGTGCTGGGTAGCGAGTTTTAAGCGGTCTAATCTAACTATCTCTAGGTCGCCTTATGGATGGATGTGCTGGGAAGTGCTGTGCTGTACCGTCGCTGAGTGAGCTCATGGTATTCCAAATGAGAAGTTAGAGCCAGGGCGCACATTATAGCTGACATAGGCATCTCTCTATTCTTTCACCTTTCATTTTTAATTTTACCTCACTTCAAGTGACCCCCCAGCGCTACTCAACTATCTAACACTCCCCGTGGGCCTCTGTGTGGGTTCAGGACTAGATCCCCAGGAGGTAGGGAAGCCTCTAAGCCTCCAGCCCTGTATGCCACCACAGCCCAAATAAAATAGTTCCTTGGCGAGTGTATAGATAAGTATTAGCAACCGCTATGTGCATTACAACCATCATTCATTCCCCAACCAATCTTGTATATTGCACCCACATACAGTAGTTATAAAGCATCCTGCCGGTGAGTTAGACAGTGGGAGATAGTATGTAGTCCTGGGCATGATGGGGTGAGGCTGTGTCTGGGGTTAGAAACTATAAACTATAAACAGGGGGCCAGGGTAGAAAAGGGGGGGGTGTAAAGGGGGGAGGGTTGCAAGGGGGGGGGGCTGCTCCATTTCATATTGCCCTCCACAGTCACTCCGATAACGGGGAGAGGGGCGGGGAATGGGGGGGGCCCGGTTGTGCAGCCCCCGCTGTGTAGTCTGCGTGGCGCTTATCTGTTGGTGAGTTTCCCCTCTCTTCCTCGGTATTCAGCTCTGCCGCCGGGTGCACCAGGATGGCCGCCAAGTCAGGATGCAGGTTTGAATTGTCCAACTTTATTCATGTGGTCCGCGGACAAAAGAACAGACCGCTGGTATCGCCCTTTTAAGACTTAATTGATCCTTAATTGGTATCAATTAAGGGTCTTGTCTGGAGATTTTCGCGACGAATTCGTCACTCTGCTCCAGCTCGGCTCAGGGGAAGACGTTCCTGCCTCCACCAGGTCAGTAGAGTCTCTCCGAAGGCCCAATTTTTTCAGAAATTGTCCCTTTTCGTCTAGTGAGCGTAGAGTATGGGCTGCCCCGTTCCTTAGCACCATAAGACCGAAGGGAAACACCCAGCGGTACCGCACTCCTTTATCTCGGAGCAGCTTGGTAATGGAGAAGAGGGATCTCCGCTTGGCAAGGGTTGTAGGCGACAAGTCCTGGAATACCAGGAGCTTAACCCCACCAAAGTCCACCGATCCCGACGCCCTGGAGATTTGGCAGACTGCCTCCTTTATTTTAAAATAGTGGAGACGAACAATAATGTCTCTTGGGGGGTCGTTAGGTTGCGGCTTTGACCGAAGGGCTCTATGGCATCTGTCCAGATGCAGAGCCGAGTCAGGCTTATCAGGGAAGAGGCTTGTCAGCCATCTTGTAATGAAGTCCTCAGGGCCTGCAAACTCTTCAGGGACGCCACGCACCCTGATATTATTACGGCGGTCCCGGTTCTCCGCATCCTCTTGTTTGCATGAAAGTTCATTTATTTGAGCCTGTAAATTGGCTGAGGTTTTATCCTGTTTGCGGACCGCCTTGATCGTAGAGTCCAGTTTTGATTCTAGTTCGTCCGTTCTGGCACCAATACTGTTAATGTCCCGCTTCAGGTCCTCTAGCTCCTTATGCATGTAGGCTTTCATTTCATTACAAAACTCCCTCATCACCCTCCGTGTGATCGATTCAGTGTCCCCTGGGTCAGCTCTCTCCTCTGGTAGCCGATCATCCTCTGATTCTGACTCTGCGGACGGCGTCTGTGTTCCCGCACCATCTTTGTGAGCCGGGTCCGCTTTATTAAAATATTTAGTGAGTACCGTGGCCTGGTGGCCAGATTTTGGTCTTGTTGGCATCCTGAGTTAATCCTTGTCTGATTTGTAAGTTTTGTTGACGTCTTTTCTGGTTTTTGTGTTATTTGAGTGCTTTTGAATTGCCGAGGGGCGCGGAGCTCACACTCTAGGCATCCATTCACCTAGCCCTCGCGCATGCGCCTCCCTGGGATTGGATTTTTTTATCACAACTACTGTATCTGACCTGTCTCATGTTTACTGTATTTGTAAACCAGTCAAACAGTCTCAATTAAGCTACTAAACTGATGACTAACACGCCGTTATCCTTGTCTGTTTTAAGAAACTATATATATATATATATATATATATATATATATACAGTGCTTGACAAATCATCCAAAAATCTACTCTCTGAACCAAAAAAATCTACCTAGCCCCACCCCTATCCCCGTCCCCTTCCCCAACCCTGCTTTAAAAAAAATTGAATAAATTCCTAGTAAGAGCTAATAACAACATTCATTTCTGACATAAGTTTATTTATTGTATTACATTTATACTTACTGTACATTGTTACATAGTTACATAGTAGATGAGGTTAAAAAAAGACATAGGTCCATCAAGTTCAACCTGTGCTAAATTTAGACAACAGATACTTTATCCTATATCTATACTTACTTATTGATCCAGAGGAAGGCAAACAAAAATCCAAATTAAGGGGTAAAATAATATAATATAAATAATTCCTTCCTGACTCCAAGAATTGGCAATCGGATTAATCCCTGGATCAACATCCTTCCCATGTATACTTATTTGGTATATCCCTGTATACCTTTCCCATCTAAAAAGATGGCCAACATTTTTTTGAACAAATCTATAGTATCTGCCATCACAGTCTCCATAGGTAATGAATTCCACATTTTAACTGCCCTTACTGTAAAGAACCCTTTCCTTTGTTGCTGGTGAAATTTCCTTTCCTCCAACCTTAAGGGATGGCCCCGAGTCCTTTGTACAGCCCGTGGGATGAATAGTTCTTTTGAAAGCTCCTTGTATTGTCCCCGAATATATTTGTATATAGTTATCATATCCCCTCTTAGACGCCTCTTTTCTAATGTAAATAAATCTAATTTTGCTAGCCTCTCCTCATAAGTTAGATTGTCCATCCCCATTATTAATTTGGTGGCTCTTCTCTGCACTCTTTCTAGTTCCATAATGTCTTTTCTTAGGATTGGTGCCCAAAATTGTACTCCATATTCAAGGTGTGGTCTTACTAGTGCTTTGTAAAGGGGCATAATTATGTTTACTTCCCTTCCATCCATTGCCCGTTTGATGCAAGATAAGATCTTGTTTGCCTTTGCAGCTACTGCATGACATTGGGCACTATTGCTAAGCCTGCAGTCTACAAGCACTCCTAAATCCTTCTCCATCAAGGATTCCCCCAATATATCTCCATTTAATTTGTAAGTCGCCTTTTTATTCTTGCATCCCAAATGCATAACCTTACATTTATCTGTATTAAACCTCATTTGCCATTTACCTGCCCAGGTTTCCAGTCTCCCCAAGTCCTTCTGAAGAGAAAGTACATCCTGCCCTGATTCTATTACCTTACACAATTTAGTATCATCAGCAAAGATGGAGACTTTGCTCTCGATCCCAACCTCAAGGTCATTAATTAACAAGTTAAAAAGCAGGGGTCCCAGTACCGATCCCTGAGGTACTCCACTCACGACTTTAGCCCAACCTGAAAAAGTTCCATTTATGACAACCCTCTGTTGTCTGTCCTTTAACCAGTTTCAATCCAGGTGCATATATTATTACTGAGTCCAATTTTATTTATTTAGTATACTAACCTCTTGTGTGAAACCGTATCAAAAGCCTTTGCAAAATCTAAGTAGACCACATCAACTGCATTACCCTGGTCTAAATTCCTACTTACCTCCTCAAAGAAAAAAATAAGGTTAGTTTGGCAAGATCTATCCTTCATAAATCCATGCTGACTATTACTAATAATTTTGTTTTCCATTAAGTGAATGTTATCCCGTATTAAACCTTCAAGTAGTTTCCCTACTATTGACGTCAGGCTTACAGGTCTGTAATTTCCCGGTTGTGATCTAGCTCTCTTTTTAATATAGGCACCACATCTGCTTTACGCCAATCTTGTGGTACTGAGCCTGTGGAAATGGAGTTCTTGAATATTAAATATAATGGTTTGGCTATTACTGAGCTTAACTCCTTGAGAACTCTTGGATCTATGCCATTGGGGCCAGGTGCCTTATTTACTTTAATTTTTTCAAGTCGCTTATGAACTTCTTCCTCTGTTAACCAATTGTTCATTAATATGGAGGATGTAGCTTCCTCCTGCGGCACTACTATTGATCTTGATTCTTCCCTGCTAAACACAGAGGCAAAGAATTTGTTTAATACCTCAGCTTTTTCCTTATCTCCAATAATCTGCCTACCCATCTCACACTGAAATGGTCCTATATTTTCTTTTCTCATTTTTTTGTTATTAAGGTACTTAAAGAACTTTTTAGGGTTGACCTTATTTTCTATTGCAATCCTTTTTTCATTATCCATTTTTGTTTTGATGTGACCAAATCCAGTATTGCCCCTCTCCTGGTTGGTTCCTCAATAATTTGGGTCATATAATTGTCTTTAAGCACCCCCAAAAACCTGTTTCCTTTTGTTGTAATGCTAATCTCATTGCCCCAGTCTATGTCTGGATAATTAAAATCCCCCATTATGCAAACATGACCCAGTTTTGATGCCTTTTCCATTTGCAAAAAGTATATTCGCTTCCACAATCTCACAGATATTTGGTGGTTTATAGCATATTCCCACAAACATTTTCTTAATACTTTTACCTCCACTGCTAATTTCTATCCACAAAATCTCTAAATTTTCATCATTCATAAACATCATCCCTTATAATAGGTTTTAGATCCAGTTTAACATATAAACATACTCCACCTCCCCTTCTATTTGTTCGATCCTTCCGAAAAAGGGAATAACCCTCTAAATTAACTGTCCAGTCATGAGTTTCATCCCACCATGTTTCAGTAATGCATATGATATCATACTGCTCCCTTGCAGCTATTAATTCAAGCTCCCCCATTTTATCTGTCAGGCTTCTTGCATTAACAAGCATGCATTTAAGTTCTTTTTCAGCCTGTACTATTATATTATCTGCTCCTTCCTTTCTGCGCCCACTTGGTTTAGTCTTTAGAAGTTTTCTAGTATTATCGGTATTTACTATGGGTGTCTCACTGCTTGTCAAACTCACACTTGCCCCCATTCTACCTCCATACCACCTTGTATCCTCCTCTATTCCATTTAGTTCATTATCTGGTTCATTCCCCTCCCCCTCCATCCTAGTTTATAATCTCCTCCAACCTTTTTAGCATTCTCCCCCTCTAGCACAGAAGATCCCTCTTCATTGAGGTGCAATCCGTCCCTAGAATATAGATGGCACCTCTCAGAAAAGGAGTCCCACTGCTCTAAAAACCCAAACCCCTCCTTCCTGCACCACTTTCTTAGCCATGCATTAACCTCCCTGATCTCTGACTGTCTCCCTGCTAATCCCTGCACATGGCACTGGTAGTATTCTAGAAAATACTACCTTGGAGGTCCTTGCCTTAAGCTTTTGGCCTAGATCCCTGTAATCATTTTTTAGGACCCTCCATCTTTCTCTAACTTTGTCATTGGTGCCAACGTGTACCAAGACCGCTGGGTCAATCTCAGCCCCCCCCCACAACAATCTATCTACCCGATCCGCAGTGTGCTGAACCGACCACCCAGGAGACAACAAACTGTTCGGTTCATGCGGTCACGGCAACAGATTGCCCTATCTACCTTCCTAATAATGGAGTCCCTTACCACCACAATCTTTCTTTGTATCTGAGCATCCTGAGTCCCCACTGTGCTGGGTGAACTATTCCCCTGGCTGCTAGAGGAATTAGTCTCCCCCAGCCTTGACATTTCTGCCCCGATATTCCCAATATCTTCACTCAACATGACAAATCTATTGGGATGTATCAGCTCAGAAACGACCTGCCTCTCCCTATTGCCCCTGCTTCCCCTTCTAACTGTCACCCATCTACCTACCTGCTCCTCACTAACAGCGCCACCATCTGCACCACTAGTCGAAGCAAGGGCCTGCTCAGTGAGCTCTAATTCCCTTTCAAGATTGCCAATGTCCCTCAATATTGCAAGTTGCCTCTTCAGATCAGCAATTTCTGATTCTAAAGAGACCACCCGCTCACACCTCTCACAGCGGTATGCTCCTTGGAACAGCTGCTCCAAGTGCACATACATGTGGCAAGATGTGCATTGAGTGGCATTTTCAATCCTGCTCATTATAGCAACTATGAAGTTTAGAAGTACTAACAGTAAACTGTACTTCAATATACTATACCCTGTTTAACCGCTTCCTGGTTCAAACTGCTTCTGGTTCTAACTTCACACACTTTAAACAATCAGCGCTTCAAATCAACCACATGGATCAGTCAGTACATGCAATCTCTACTTCGCTACAATTAGTCCTTGTAACATAGCTACATGTGTGTGTGTAAATGTCGGATCTAGAAAAGAAGCCCCATGTGAATGACTAGTTTCCTGAACCCCTGTAACGAGTGCTCACCACAAACAGGCCGGTCTCCCATGTGAAGCTTGAGAATCAGATCTGGAAGAGAGCAGTATAGGTTATTTCAGTGTAGGTACTCTATAGGGCAGTTAAGATATATAGGGTAAATAAGATATCCAGATCCAGAGAGACAGAGAGTGTGTGGGTGACACAGAGAGAGAGAGGGTGACAGAGAGAGATGTTGTGACAGAGAGAGAGGGTGACAGGGAGAGAGGGTGAGAGAGAGAGAGAGAGAGAGAGAGAGACAGAGAGTGACAGAAGAGAGAGAGAGTGTGACAAAAGAGAGAGTACGTGAGAGAGAGAGAGAGAGAGAGAGAGAGAGAGAGAGAGAGAGAGAGAGGGTGACAGAGAGAGAGAGGGTGTGAGAGAGTGAGAGGGTGAGAGAGAGAGTGGATGAGTGTGGGTGAGAGAGTGGGTGAGAGGGGGTGGGTGAGAGAGAGTGTGGGTGAGGGGGTGGGTGAGTGGGTGGTTGGCGGGGCCTGACTTACTGACACTTGGGTGTTGACTATGACTGACTGGGTGGATGGGTGACTGACTGTGGGTGGGTGTCTGTATACACACACACACACACACACACACACACACACACACACACACACACAGAGACTCACATACTCACAGACTCACACACTCACACACTCACACACTCATACACATACTCACACACTCACAGGAGACAAGGGGGGCATGGGAGACAAGGAGTGGCCCAAACACAACAAGAAATGGAGCCACTCAGGGGAGAAAGACCGAGTGAGGAAGTTCTCCAAATTCCGCTAGAGTAGGCGGCACCAGCAGCAGGAGCCCCGCTACAGTTCTTGATCACTGTGTCCCGCAGGGAAATTGGAGGGGCATGGGGGCATGGGAGAGGCATGGGGGCATGGGAGAGGCATGGGGGGCAACGGAGAGGCATGGGGAGCATCGGAGGGGCATGTGAGAGCCAAAGGGAGCATCGGATAGGCATGGGCGGCATCAGAGAGGCATGGGAGAAGCATGGGGGGCACCAAAGAGGCATGGGCAGCATAGGAGAGACATCGGAGGCATGGGAGATGCATGGGGGATATAGGGGGAGAGTACTTACTTGCTCAAGCAGGATCAGGATTAAAAAGGAACGTCCGCTTCAATTTTTTCAGCGCGAGCAGGGAAAATTAAACAGAACCACATGGCTGCTTGGGCCAATCACCAGTGGGCAAAATGCGGTCGCCCCTGGCGACCGGATGACTGGATTTGTC
>WSYH01010561.1:0-22877 GCA_036426205.1 Ascaphus truei | reverse complement strand
GGGGGGGGGGGGGGGAGGGTGGCGTGGGTGTCCAGTATTTTTGGACAAGCCATCTGGCAACCCTAGTCCCTAACTTGAATCGGACTCGTCAGCGCAAGAAACACCAGGGGTCATTTATCAAAGTCTCTGGCTACAAAACTGAGGCAAAAATAATGGCCCCGAATGTACCAAGGAAAACTTTACAGCAGTTGTTGATGTTGATGTTGATCTGCCACTGCTGCAGTGTAGAGTTCATGAAACATTCACTGTTCGCAGAGCAGCTTACCGAGTGTGTAGGAGTTGGGGGTTGTTTTTTTGCATTAAGCCGCAGCATCCGTCCGTTCCCTCTGCGTTCCGTTTTCATGGCATTCCCTTCGCTTTGCTTTTTTATTTACACTGTAAATAAGGACATTTTGTACCGCCATTGTTTATTTTGAAATAAAACTTCTCTGGTATATATATTTAAAAAATTTTAAAACTAGTGTGTTGTTTTTGTTGGTGTATCTACCTTTTCCTTTTAAGACTTGAAAAGAATCCAGAATGACCTACAGAAGATACGCAAAGAAAGAAAGCGGCATTTTGTTTCGGCTTTATTAAGTTGGAGTGGATTTCTGAAAGGCTTCGGTTACTCTTAATTAAATTCTCTCCCATTACGTTCAGTATCAAGTTATTGGCTCATTTTCAGCTCCTCGTCTGCGTTGTTCAAAGTTCAAGTGCTTTGCTCATTAGGCCTTAAGATAATAGTGTGGGCTCCAAATGGCTAGACCCTACGACCCACCACCGCCTCTCCAGTTCTCTCTCTGATAAAGCTGCTCTCTTACACAACTTGCACACATCGGATAGCTACTGTAGATTGCATTTTTCCAATTATTACGCAAAAATATACACTTGGCTCCAAGAGTATGCAATGCACGGGGAAGCGGCCACAGATATATGAACTGTTATATATGGTCTTATGTATTAAAGTCCAAGCCCCTAGCTGGTTACCCACCAGCGACTCCCCCAGTGAGTCAACTCCATCTATATCAGCCGTGGCCAACTCCAGTCCTCAAGAGCCTCCAACAGGTCAGTCATTGACTGAGCAACCGATTGAGCCACCTGTGCTAAAGCTGGGATGTCCTTTAAAACTTGGCCTGTTGGTGGCCCTTGAGGACTGGAGTTGGCCACCTCTGATCTATATTAATCCTAAGGGGTCGTCTGTAATTTTATAATGATGGAAATTGGAGCACAGGGTCACATCAATGTTAAAAGCTGATGAGTGTTAAAGCAAATATTTATGGAAATCAAGCAAGGGATCGAGATCCTTTGTTGTAGTGACACAGTGAGGCGTATATACTAGTTATAACTTGATTTATAGTGCCTAGTGCTTATCTCCAAATGGAGGAACGCCTATTCTGGAGGCCAGGGTCATGTGTAAGATGATTAGCCCAGATAGTTTCAACTCGGCCCTCTCTTCAAAGCACAATAAGTTCTGTATCTTTTCTTTACTTTATTTGGGGAAAGCAGCATAAAAGACAGGCACTTGTGAAGGGATGTAGGTGTTTAGATAATGTCTCTCTGTGGGTGCTTTGTAGTTAAGGACAGGTGAAAAGGGTAATCCTGCCACTAGAGCAGTTACAGCAGGTACTCACTCTGCCAGTGGGGATGGTGGAAAAGGAAGTCCCAATGTATGCTGGGTAGCAAGATAGCCTGGGGACAGACCATCTGTGGGCAGAGCAGAGGGGGAGAAAGCAGGCTAGCCCATTTGAGAGAAAGGCTGGGGCTGCTATAGCAACTCACTGAAATGTCTAAGGGAGCCACAACATGTAGCAATAATGTTGCATTTCTGATACAGCAAGCTGCTGGGACAGGGGATATAACACTGTGTCTATCACACGGGCACTGTGTGTGAGCACAGAGCAAAACACATGCAGCTGGAAATGAGAAACTGACGGGCAGAACTGCAAGGAAGGGGGGGGTGAAACAGAAATGTAGTTCTTGTTCCATGACACTCCCTGTCTGGTATCTGGAGATACCACTATATTCTAGATAAATGTGGAACATATGTGCAATATAACATAACAGTTCAAAGTTCATGTCCACATAACAAGGTGATACCGGCCGGTACCACTGGCGTTGAAATCCCTTGGCAAAGTCTTTTAGCAAAGGATAACACAGATACCCAGCAAGCTCAAACTCCCCCACCCACCACAAAGTGAATATATATTTATGTCAACCAGAGAGCTACTGAGCGTGGCAATTGTATATAACAAGAGACAGGGGGTGCCCAATGCTGCATCCAATTGACAAAACATATAAAGTAAACTACTTCAATAATAATAATTGGTTATTTAGTTAACCCTTTGGCCAAAGGCGTCATAAGCCTGCATACCAACGTCAAGGTATAACCAAAATAATGCAGGTCCTACATTACACTGTGAAACCTTTCCTTTTACCTCTGTGAGAGGGGAAAAAACCATAATGGGTCTTGTTCCTGCAGCAAGTGAAATGACCTTCCAAGTTAAAAGGGTGAAGGAGGAGGAGTGAGCTCTGGGGGGAGGTGCCACAGCCTCCAAAGAGACATAGGTTAACACAGATACCCAGCAAGCTCAAACTCCCCCACCCACCACAAAGTGAATATATATTTATGTCAACCAGAGAGCTACTGAGCGTGGCAATTGTATATAACAAGAGACAGGGGGTGCCCAATGCTGCATCCAATTGACAAAACATATAAAGTAAAATACTTCAATAATAATAATCACTTGCTGCAGGAACAAGACCCATTATGGTTTTTTCCCCTCTCACAGAGGTAAAAGGAAAGGTTTCACAGTGTAGTGTAGGACCTGCATTATTTTGGTTATACCTTGACGTTTGAGTATGCAGGCTTATGACTCTTTTGCAACAGGTTAACTAAAATAACCAATTATTATTATTGAAGTATTTAACTTTATATAGTTTTGTCAATTGGCTGCAGCATTGGGCACCCCCTGTCTCTTTTAGCAAGCATTTTGGTGCTATGGAACTGGTCCAGTTAGCTGGGTTCACCGCAATTCCTTTTCTGTGAACAAGTCTCTGGCACGTTCCCTTTCACAACTTCGTGAGAGTAACAGTCCCGTTGACTCTGTAGTTTTCTCTACAGAGTGCATCACCTCGTGATGTGCCAGTCGTGGTGATTTGTCACCACCCTATCACCCTGGCGTTGTGGCAAAAGGAAATGGCCTTTGGCTCCTTGCAAGAAGCGATAAACGCCCCCTGGAGACTGGTTGTCACTCTGGTCGGTGCGTTAGATGCCCCGTTGGAGAGGCTTCTTGGTGCTGAGCATTTGGAGCTGAACGTTACCCCAGATCTGGCTGGGTTTCTCGACGGTGGTTGAACACACCAAGATGGGAGGTGCCAATCATTTTATTACCATTCTTTTACCACAGTTTTAAAAGCGCTGGCTCTGCGTGTCCGCTAAGGAAATCTCTTCCGCTGAAGACCACAATTTGATTCTTGTCTCCGGCTCCCTTTGTGGGTGGCACGGCAGCGAATGGAGCCCTAAATAATGCAAGTTCTATTTGTTCGAGGGAGGTCAATATTGGTGACATAAGGAACTGGTAGTCGGAAATTCACCCAACTTCCCGAGGTCCGTCTTTGATGAGCTCCTTGTGGGTTAACATCGGGAAATCCTATTTCTCTCGAGGGTTCTATTTTCTTGCGTCAGTCCTTGTTGTCGAACGATGTTACCGTGTCATCGTGCATTCTCTTGCACAGAACGTCTCACGTAATTGGTGAAACGCTTTTGTGTCGTCTTTGTTGACTGCCCTCAGGAGGTTGTTCTCTCCTTGACATACGAAAAACAGTCTCTTTGCCCTTGTAAATCCTTTGTGAAATGTCTTTGCGACTGTCTCTTTTTTGACGGTGGTGAGACGACAGTCCTTTTTAACACTGGTGGTTCACCTGTAGAGGCGCAATCTTTTTGCGGCTATGCCAGCCGTGACAGCTGGCTGCTTCAATCGCTTGATACTCTGTGGAAGAACGACTGTACTCTAAAGCCGTGCCATGCTGCGAGAGGATCGGTCGATTGTTTGTCTTTTGGACGTCCCTTTGTCCATCCTTTGGGAGGGTTACTTTCTTCCTTCAGTGGAGTCGACTCGTCATCCTTGGTTACTGAACCGCTAAAGCATCCTAGGCATTGTCACCATCCTCCCATTGAGGATGTTTTGTTTGATCTCAAGGGGGATATGAAACCTTGTCTTTTCTCTTCACTTGGCCCTTGGGTTGTCCTCATGGAGATGGCAACATGGTTCAGAGAAGATTGTGCCCACATTCTGTTAACCAAACAAACGTTCTGCGGGCGTCAACATAGTCTTGTCCGGTTCTCTTTGGTCAGTGCACGCGTTGCCCCACTATCACCCATCCTAGATCAAGTCTTGGGCGTATGGGCGCGTGGAGGTCCGTTATGCGTTTACTGCTTATCATGTACCCTCATAATGTCCCAACCGAGCACAGAAAGAATCTTGGCGCCTTGTTCTACTCAACCGGCGGATGTGTTGGCTATTCCTCTGAGGTCGGGTATGGCGTGCCACGTCTGATGTGGGAATCTCGTCCCTGTTTGTGGCCATGTGGTTTCACTCGATGAGTGTGGGGAGGAGCTCATCTTCACTCTGTTATCCACCGAACGTATACGTAACTCGCTTGCTCTTCTTCCCTGTTGCCTCATTTGACCCTGTCACAGGTTATGAGGGGTGTAGGTGAGACATTGTCTTGTAAGTTGAACAAGTTGAAGAACTCCGTCTTCGCCAATGATCGTTGCTTTCGTCGTCGAGGATTGCAATACATCCGATAGCCTTCTCAGGTTGTCCTTGGGGGTGCACTGCGACAAAGGCATATTTTGGAGTCAGGACCTTTGATCGCTTTCTTTTCCGCAAACTTCAGTGCGCGGAGATTTGACAGATGTTGGCTCTCCTTCCTCCCCGCACATGCTCCGCTACGGAGATGGGTTTGTTGATTGGTGGAGTGTCGGCGCCTCTGCAGTGTAACGATGTCACGTGCGTCACTTTCGCACACTGTACATTTGATTTATCTTTATAGTCTTTGAATAAATTAGTTTGTGGATGCACAACATTAGAAACAAGCTCCCCATTACCCTGAGTAAGTTTCTTTCGCTCCTCTTGGGTTTCATCTGAATCCGATACACATTGTTTAGCGATGCGGCCTTTGTGTATAGGACATTCTTTGTAAGGTCCTTGGTCCCTCTCTCACGCGACCAGACTGATCGGAAGTAGTTTGGGTCGTAGGGAGGCACGTCCGTCCTGTGGACCGAATATGGGTGTTTGGGCCGTTACTGTTTCGCCACTGGTCTCTCAGTCCTCAGGCTGCTTGCAGCTGTGTGGTTTGCGCACCTAGAATAAACTGGGATCGTTCCTTGTCCTTGCCGCTTCGCGGATGAAGCTCAAGAAGAATGAGAATGGGGGGGAGGCGACTTGTTTCTCCATTTTGTATTTGAGCCTTGTGGAACTCCATTTTGTCTGGAGGTTATAGGGTAGCTTCTCCAAGATGGGTCTCACTCTCACGAGCTGAGTCCAAGACGTATAGACCTGTTAGGATTGGTCTTTCCTTGCAACTCCAGCTCTTGCAGCAGGTCCCCAGATTTCTCGTAACTTCGAGTAGTCTTTAGTTGTGATCTTGGGGGAAGCTGTCGCTCTTTTGAGAGCGAATCCTCGACTGCTTCGGGGTACCGTAGCACTCCTTCTATCGCTTTCCCACACTAGGTCAAGAACTATTGGGTTTGTTCGCTTTGCCGCCCAATCTCTTCGCTCTCCCGGATTCGTTCCCAAGGAACTTGAATAGCAGGTTGAGCTTCCTCCTCTTGCTGAGGAGTCCAATGTGTTGATTTCGTCTTTGACGTGAACTTCCACGTCCGGTAGTTCTCAGGGCGGGTCGTCGAAGCTGATGAGTCCTCTTGCACCAGGGTCACGCTGGATCATGTACTTGGCTATGTCTGTCAGGCCGAGGCATCAGCGTGTTTGTACCCGTTCTGAGTAGTTGGCTGGGAGGGTCCGTGTGTTCGCCTCTTCCCTTGGCGTGAGACGCGTGGTGACTTTCTGGTCAGGTGTGAGGGCTTTGTTCTCCGTTGGGTGTACCTGGATGCGAGCCCTGTTGTGGTTTCATCCGTGTGCACAGCTGGCGTGTGGATCACTGTTGCGGCTGTGCTATCCAGCAGCATGTAGCCATTGAAGGAAGCTCTTCCTCCTCGTGGACCTAGCAAGTCTTCGGTGTCTGTGGAGTCACTCCCCCAGTTGAGATGGTGTCTGGTGTTTACACTGAGGAGGCTCCTTACGTAGTCTTCAGACGTTGGGCTGGATCCTCTGAGGCTATCCGTCTGTACGTGTCCCCAACCGTCCTGTCTCTCCCGGGCTGGCGTTATCAGGACTTCAGCTTGGGCTTACTGGCTGTAGGCTGCTCCTCTCTTTGATTAGGGCCTCTAGGTTGGACGTCTACCTCTGTGCCTTTTTCAAATGCAGCGGTGGCAGTGGCTGCTGCTCCTCCTCTTCTAAGCGGGCATTTCTATTTTCATGAACTGCCCTCTTTCTGCGCGTAACGCGGCCCTGGCAACGTGCTCGACCTCGTTTTGCGTGGCTCGCGCCTTGGTGGGCGTGTTGCGCTTGACGCGGAGATTTCGCTGATTTTGCTGACCTTGATGAGTGCCTGGATGCGCTGGAGCGCTGTGATGCGGTTTCCAGCAAAAGGTCCTTTCTCCTACTCTCAGCCTCCGTGATAGTGGTACGCACGCGGCTGTCTCGCGTCAGGTCAATGTTACTCTGTAAGTCCCTTTCTTGTAGGCTTTCGCTGGTGTTGGCCCTGGTCAGGTAAGTAATGTATGCCTCTGACAGCTCTTGATAACGCGAGTGATCAGTCCTTAATTGCGTTATTGCCTGCTCGAGCTGTTGCGCATAGTTGCCAACACTAGTAACATTGCGTATTCCCAGTGTGGTTGTTTCCCAGGCCAACTCTAATTTAGCGCGGTGCGCTTCAATGTCAGTCTCATATTTTTCGCGGGCCTTTTGTGTCAGTGTGACTGTCCGTTTAGGCCTTGCGTCTGCCTGCGCCTGTTGCAGTTGCGCAGCGGTCTCTGTGTCTGAGTGATCACTCTCCTGCGTGATATCTGGTGAGGCTCTGAGTTCTGCCATGCTGTAGGTGTGTGTAGGCCTTTAGCCAGTGCGTGTGGCGTGCGGTCTTTTTACCTGTGTCAGCGATGGGCGTCTGTCTCAGATGATGCCGAGCGGTGTCCTGCAGAGTGCAGTGATGGGGTAGCTGTACTCACAGGTGTCCGGTGGCTCTGACCCGTGTCCTGGCAGGTGTCCGGTGGGGTGGCCCTTGGTGGCGCTAGCCGTGGGGACGTGCGCAGGGTAAGGTGAGATGGTAATCCCTCACTATGGAGCTGTGCAGAGGGTGAACTCAGACAGTGAAAGGCAATCAAGTTTTTTGTAAGCTGCACTGTCTGTTTGCAACGCTGCTGCCTTGTGTGGAAGGTTGTTTGCTGGCTGTGTCCAGTGTGAATCTGCTTGCTTATTTGTAAGGCTGCAGGCTGTGTGCAGTTTTCTGTTTGAAAGGCTACTCTGTGTTATCATAAAGTCTAGAGTAGCAGCTCCTGTAAGTGTCTGTAAGGCACACGGTATCCTTTTCACTATTCTGGAGGCCTGGGTCATGTGTAAGATGATTAGCCCAGATAGTTTCAACTCTGCCCTATTTTCAAAGCACAACAAGTTCTGTATCTTTTCTTTACTTTATTTGGGGAAAGCAGCATAAAAGACAGGCACTTGTGAAGAGATGTAGGTGTTTAGATAATGTCTCTCTGTGGGTGCTTTGTAGTTAATCCCTTGTGACATCCCTTGAAGAAGTGTGCGCATGCGCACGAAATGCGACGGTAAGATTCTTTGTATCTTAGAAGCTGCGTTTTGGTCTGTGGAGGACGTTGCACAGCAGCAGTTTGAGCCGTGGGGAACGAGTAGCGAGAGAGGGACATCGGGAGTACCTTAGGGCGTGACGTCACATCCGCCCGGAAGCCCTGGAGTTCGAGTGACTCGTGCGCTCCAACCTACCATCCCCTCAACGTAGAGACAGCCATGAGAGAGCTCCGGTCGCCATCTTTGGCACAACATCTATGTGAATCCAGTTCCACTGCCTGTATACATCCAACATCGTGTGAGTAGGGTTACAATTTTTCCCCTCCGGATTGGTGTGTGCCAGCCACCCTCCCACACCCAGCTATAGTAGTTGTTTAATAAATAGCTTTTTAAATCATTATTTAGCCTTGCTAGTGTTGTTTTTATCTGTTTTGTTTGTCATGTGTTGTTAGTCTGTTCATGGTTTTAAGTTTGCATTGACATACTGCACCATAATTTGTTTTTTTCTTTTCCCCTTCTATATTGCACTGCATTCTGATGAGATTTGTCAGCTCACTTTCTTACCATCAACTCAATTAAGGACTTCAGTTGGACTGCACACTGTCATGGTTTGGACTTTCTTTAAATGACAATCTATTATTGGCGCCGATATTCTCTTTTTTTCTGTTTATTCGGGGAAAGCAGCATAAAAGACAGGCACTTGTGAAGAGATGTAGGTGTTTAGATAATGTCTCTCTGTGGGTGCTTTGTAGTTAAGGACAGGTGAAAAGGGTAATCCTGCCACAAGAGCAGTTACAGCAGGTACTCACTCAGCCAGTGGGGATGGTGGAAAAGGAAGTCCCAATGTATGCTGGGTAGCAAGATAGCCTGGGGACAGACCATCTGTGGGCAGAGCAGAGGGGGAGAAAGCAGGCTAGCCCATTTGAGAGAAAGGCTGGGGCTTCTATAGCAACTCACTGAAATGTCTAAAGGGAGCCACAACATGTAGCAATAATGTTGCATTTCTGATACAGCAAGCTGCTGGGACAGGGGAAATAACACTGTGTCTATCACACGGGCACTGTGTGTGTGCACAGAGCAAAACACATGCAGCTGGAAATGAGAAACTGATGGGCAGAACTGCAAGGAAGGGGGGGGGGGGGGTGAAACAGAAATGTAGTTCTTGTTCCATGACAACGCCAAAACAGCAGCGCACAGTCAAGGGAGTCAGGGGCAAAATAGTAGTAAAAAAATATATTTATTAATTGGACATGACCAAAAAAAGGTGGTACACAACCCCTCATATGCGTTTCGCACCTTTTGGGTGCTTTATCGAAATGGGACCAGTCTTGTAATCAGTTGTCCCTGCATAACACTGATAAGTAAAGATCAGGTATTAGACCCATCGGCATTGATCTTTGGTCATGTATTAATGAATACCTTGATATTTCAATATTCTTAGCGGCACAACTGATATATAAATATATATATATATATATATATATATATATATATATCAAACACGCATACATGCATACATACACACACACATACACACCAATACATACATTGAGCGCAGGCAGCGGCGCGAAAAGAGGAATTTCTTCATCTTCGCCGCTGCCTGTCGGCTCCCCTCTCCCTGCCGTGCGCGCGCGCGGCACATCTATAGAAAGGCTGACTAACGTCAGCTAACTAAAAATCCGCGCGCGCGCACGGCGCAGCACGCGCCCGGCACTATAGAACGTGCCTTACATACAAATAAGGACAGACAAACACAACCAGATACAGAGAGGTAATGAGAGCCCTGATCCTGAGAGCTTACACTCTACAGGGAATAAGGAACAATGTTGGAACAAAAGGTAAAGTGGCAGCTCGTTGTGGCATGGAGTATGGTTCAGGTTGGAGTATGGTTCAGGTTGGAGTATGGTTCAGGTTGGAGTATGGCTCAGGTTGGAGTATGGTTCAGCCGCACTGCTGTTCCCATTAAGGTTTGACGGTGGGATGTTAGGGGGTGTTACATAGCAGGGAGATTGGTCCAGCCGCACAGCTGCTCCCAATGGGGTGGGATTGGGAATGTTTAGAAACACAAACTTAGATCAGTCTCCGGGGCACCTGCTCCAAGAAATGGCCGCACCACAGCAAGTCTTCATCCCAAATAAAAATAGCACTTGGATACGTTTGTTTGTACGTGGGATTGTATTGTATGTCTTTATGGGATATGGGATAACTCTGCTTTTCTAGAACTGGTTTTCCCCAAGATGTGACCCTCAAAAAGCCCACAGCACATTGCATGGCTGTCAGGGCACAACGAGGATGTAATACATGTGTACACCCCCAGAAATATACTGACCCAGTATTTGTCATACAAATGTTTTGGGGCTCTTTCATAAAATCTTCATCGCGATGGGGTTCAGTGTATTCACTTTTATGAGTGTGTCATGCATTAGGTTTAACTACGGTACATGAATTGAAAAAAAATAAACATCTAATAGTAGTTTCCTCGTTATTAAAAGTTCCTAGCACAAGGAGTAGGTCTTAACCGTGGCCAATGGGCAGACGCGATTGCAAGTTTCCCAGGAAATGGTCTTTAGCGTGGTTGCCCAAAATGAATGAATGTTTACCTAGCCCTGCTTACACGTGGCGTGATGCTACACCCATGCATCCACCCCATCCAGATTCTGATTCTACATTTTATACACAGTGCAGCTTCCAATGGTCTAATGAGGACGGGTTAAAATAATCTTTTGTAATGATATTTATTTTGTACCCTCGCTGCCAAAATGGCACACACATCGGTGACGACACTCAAGGGTCCCAATGTTGCCCGTTTATCTTCTCTAAGGGCCTTATTGACCGACACTATACCGTCCGTTCAACCGTTCTCAGCCAAAAATCTCTAATGGTGCCTAACGGTACTTTCGCCAGCAAAATAGCCCCTTTTGCATGGAGGCGTCTTTGTGCCCCCTCTCCCGTCTCTGCTGTGAGACCTGGCTGGCAGCACATGTGTCACTGCTGCTAATTGGATCAGGAGAAGACCTTCTTATCCTGAAATGTAAATTGGGTTTTGGAAGGGAAGGTATTATGTCTGGGAACAGTAGGGGGTAAATGCATTTTGTGATCAACACCACATACCTTTTTAGGATGAGATGTGAGATAGAGACGGGCCCTTATGCATTATATACTCTATATACTGAATATGTATATATAGAATCTTGTTTTACATACATGACTGAAGCACTTATTCCCATGATCTGTTATTTGTATTACTAATGTGAAGCGCTATGTACACTAATGGCGCTATATAAATAATGACATACATACATACATGTGCAGAGCAATTTGTTGCTGGGCTGTCTGGCACTGCAGGGGTTAATCCAGTTTCCAGAATGTTTTTTTTTAGAACTCTAAAGCGCTTCAAAAAAGGGTTTAAAGCGACAATCCATGAAGTCGATGTTTTTCAGCTCAGCTAGCTGGGGTTCATGTAATGGCGGAGTTTCAAAGCTGTGACATCATCAGGCTCGGCTTCCTATTGGCCCATGCGACGCGGGAGCTTTAAAGTTTGCAGAGATTCCGGCGCCCCCTACGGAGCGAGATCTGTGTCTCGGGGAGCAGGGGGTCCCCGGAGCTGATATTAATGGGGGTTCAACTCCAGAGCCCCCCGGATTCAATCCTGTATTAAAAAAGAAGAATTATAAAAATAAAAGCCTGAATTGCTCCTTTAACATTGGATGATAAATGGGAAAATATTCATTTGTTTCAGTAAAAAGATCACATATCCCAGAAAATAACTGAGCAATATTACCTCTCCAAGTATAATGCAATATAAAGCATAACAGTGACATAGCATTTCATTGAAATAGATCGCACTATCGTCATAATCAAAAGAATTCCCGCCTGAGGAGCTGCCGCCGCATAAACTGACCGTGTATGAGAAAGTGGGAAAATCGCAAGATACGGCGACCAGGAAATAATCAGAAAATGTATTTTAATCCCCGAGCAACTGCTGCTAAAGTCCGTCTGTGAGGGGGGATTCCACGTAATCACAATGACGTTTGAAGCACTAATTTGAAAATGTTACATGTTAAAAGTTTACAGCACATCAGCAAATTATAAAACATGCCCCCCCCCCCCCTCTCCATTCATATGGCTTCTCTTCCAACTTTTGAAGCCCCTGTCTGCTTTAAAACTAACAAAAACAGACAATTAGGGACAAACTGGTTACATTTCCAGCTTTGTTAACGAGAAGTCCAAATGTGCTCAGTAGGCAGATCTCAGCTCCCAGCTCTGAGCAGTGAAAACTGCCAGGACCATTTTAATCATTTCCAGCTTTGTGTGGGAGGTCAGGGCCCTGGGGTGGCTCTACATGTCAGTTTTATAAACAGTGCACTTTTTCCAGATGGTCTCTGGCTCCAGCCTGGCGAGCAGGTTGATTGGACCAGACCGAAACAATAACAGGTGGAGAACAGGCAATGGACAGACTGACGCTATCTCTATTTTCCATCTATTCCCCCAAATGATTTTGAGAAAACAATTAACTTTTTGAAGTCCGTATCCGAGGGCGCAGAAATACACCTTGACAGTGTTAAACCCAATGAAGCCATTCTGTGCCAAGACAGACTCAACAACTCATGGTGTGCTGTAATGCTGAGAATTTCCTTCTGCGGTAGGGGTTTCTATAACACTTTTATGATGTGTCCAATTCCTTCTTTGCTTCGGTGTCGTCAGTTTTGTTTCCGAAAACGTACGTGTTATACACATATCAAGGAGGTGGGTATGCTGTGTAATGGGTGGCTTGTTAAAATGCATAACAGAGACGGGAGCTTGGCCCCGTGCAGATGCACTTCCCAGAACTCCCTCCTACTGTCCCTGTAAGTTCTCCCTACTTACTAATTAGAGTGTGAGCTCTTTGGGGCAGAGACTCCCTTTCCTATCGTTACTTTCATGTCTGAAGCGCTTATTCCCATTATGTTATATTATTATGTCACGTGTGTTACTGCCGTGACGCGCTGTGTACCTGGAGGACGGCGCTATATAAATGATCTCTTAAGCACAGAAGTTGATGCGACTATCACACAGCGACGCAAAAGGACGCAGCACGATGCATACACTTAGTGTCAACTTAACCCCTATGCTGCTACAGCAAGCTGCCCCTCACTCCCCCCCAAAACCCCCATATAAAACACGAAGGATTTTACATATTAGAATATATTAATCAGGCAAACAACCTTATTTGTATGTATCACTCTATCTGACCTCCTCCTTAGCCATTCTGTATCTCCTAATACTGTACATATCACTGGGAGACCCCATTTTAATGCAGCAACCCCCTCCCCCCCCACACCCGTCGCACCCCGCCCCCTCATATAATTGCCTCCTGACATTTCTTCCCCTTAAAAAAATATGCGTTAAAAATAATTGTTTTCTTAATCTCTGGCACCGTTTTCCGGGAAGACATCAATTCTGACCCCCTGGACACTTCATATTGTAACTGCTCATATAAAAACATCCCCTGAAAGAATAAAAAAAATAGACATTTTAAATATCTAAAATCAGCGCAGACTGCCGCTTTAATGTATCCCGGCCTGAGTAACATGGCGTAATATTAAACGCTTATATCCATGCATATATAGGTACAGCTATATACATATAGCTATGAAATACGGCAGGCATAAGCTATAGGGATCCATATTGAAATGGACAAGAAGCAAAAGGTGACAGTGGGCCTCATGCAGAGAGCATAGAATTTTAAAATTGGCGAATTTCATAAAAAGTAGCTTTTTTGGAGAGTTTTATTCTCCATATGCAGAAAAGTGCGAATTCTGCTATGTTTAACATGGATGCGTGTGGCGAGTTTAAATTGGCGAGATGCGCGCTTCAGAAACGTGTAAAAACAAATTCGCGCCTTTTTTTTCCCCTTTACTATAGGCGGCGAGCGCCATCTTGCCATCTTTTCCTGGCGCGGCAAAAATGCGAGAATCGCGCCATTTTCTTGGCGCGAACAGCCGCTACATGCCGTTCGCACCTCTCTGCATTCGGAGAGTTTTAAAAATGGCGAGATGGAGGTTCTCGCCAGCCGCGAGGCGAGTTTTAGCAATAGAAAAAACAAAATGGCGCGTTTTTCGTAACTCGCCATTTTCTGCCGGTTTCTGCGCGAAATTGTACAAAAAATGGCGAATTTCGAAATAACGATGCTCTCTGCATGAGGCCCAGTGTGTGCTTATTTGCACGTCATAGGTTTGTCAGGTGGCCGGACACAATGGGACTGGTCAGCCAGGCCCCCTTCGTCGCCGGGCCCGGGATACTAGTCCCCACTCTCTCACCCTGTTGGTGATCCTGCTCTTAAGACCCCTCATGTAAAATGCTGTGAAGCCACTTTTCCCGTGCTGGAGAATATTTAACTCCTATTTATTTGAATGGGGGTCTTTAAATGGAGATGTGATGAAGAATAACATGCTCCAATTTCCAGTGTTTATATCATACTGGGCATGAAATAAACCAAAGTAACTGGTGTATGTTTTAAGCCCACCAGGTAAAGAACTATCGCTCAGTATTCCTGTGAGTCATCAGAGACGCACTCATGGGACGACCCAAAGGGCAACCATCTACTAGGACAATATATCAACCGTGTCAGGTAACATGATGTCCACCAGATAAACATTCTCTATCCATTTATTTACAGGTCCCTATGTTGTAAACTGGCCACAGCAAACTATAAACAGGGAATTAGAACCTACATTGAAAAATATATATATTATTATTAGTCGATTTTTGGGTGAACGACTATTAACAAATTGTGTGCTTGTTATTAGAGTCATATGTGGTCCATAAAGATGCCATCTTCCAATGACACCATTAATGGAGAATCCGGAGCTCCGGACCCGAAAAATGGCATTTTACTGGGAAAATGCTAAGTTTAGCGATGTCTTTGAGAACAGCACATATCTGAGACGGGCTCGTGTTGAAAGAGGAGATACAAAGTTTGAGGCTGGGGGTGGGTGGGTGGGGGGGGGGGGATGTGTATCAAGTGTCACAATTTGGAGCATTGGTCTAAAGACAGGTGCAAATGACATCAGTTTGACTCTGTGTCACTTTGTGTCAATGCATCAAAGCGCTTTACTTCAGAAGGCGTCAGTGAGGATTTGGGGGAGAGATATTATGGGCACCTGTAACTGGCACTGCTCCAGTCTTTCGGGGCTATTAACCTTTTTAGTGCTGGTGGTCCGGGTCATGAGATTCAGGGTCACATGAGCGCCCCATAACTGACATAAACGTAGTTCATCTGCTGGAAAACGATCAATTTTGCCATGACGTACCTAGCACATCAATAAGGCCTCTGGCGCGGTCTAGGACGTTTGGTAGTGAATGTTTTTCCGCGACCAAGTTGCCGTCACTCACCTCGCCACAGGGACATCGCGTCACCAAGGGAAGCCCCTAACCATAGCCCTTAGCCTAAAACCACCTCAGCCTCAAAACCTTACCCCCATCCCCTACCTTAGAAACCCCTTACCCTAACGCTAATTACCTAACTTAAAGCAAAAAGGCAGCGGTGAAGAGGCCTGCGGCGGCATAAACTCTGCGGTGACGCGTTCCACGTTCACTCGTCCAGTTGCGCTCTGGCATGCCAGGTACATCGTTAGGGCCCTGCAAAGGTTACACTGCGACAACACTACCGCAGTTTAATGATGGATAACCCCTCTACGTGTTAAATTCGCAAGGTCTTAGGTAGCGTTAACTTCTGCCCCCGAGAAACCTGTGCCAAATGTAAGAAAAGATTAACAAGCTTCATACGTGAAGATAGGAGGAGGGTATATGGACAGAAACTGATGCACATTTTCGCTTCGTTTTTTGAGCACCTCTGAATTACATTTATAATGTATTATAATGTAACAAGCATTTTTTGTTTCTATAGCAACCATTTACAAAGTCACATCCCCTTCCTCTTCTGAAACAGGCTCTGGCACACCCCTTTTTGAGCCCTGCCCTCTCTCTAGCAGTGCACCAATTGTATCTAGTGACTACCTGGTCACCTGATCTTCCCCACAGAACTTTGCATCTTTGGTCCTCTTCTGCTGCACTGACAGCCATTTAGTGAACCCCCGAGCCGAAGCTTCGCCGATCGATCACAGGAGAACGTATCGATCGGTAACTTAGCTAATTACTTATCATTGTGCGGATTGTATTGATGCGCATATTTAGGGGGGGGCGGCTGCTTTAAAGGAGCAATCGACCCGCAGGACACGGCAGCTTTGATAAGTGGCCATTACGTGATTACTGGTAGCCGAGCAGAGCGGCTACCGGCACCTACTACAGAGGTAAGTATCTCTAGAAGCAGGGGGTCCCCGTGGGCTGAAATTAATGGGGTTCAGCTCCGAAGACCCCCTGCTTCCTTCCTGGGTAAATAAAAAAAAAGAGCTTGGATTGCCGCTGTAAGAGCCGCCACACACCTGCCTCTATGTATAACGTGCATTGGTCCACTAAAAGGAATCACAACTTGCAACTTATCTTTAATTCCCCAAGACCGCTGCACTAGAAGCACATGAAACTGTAACCCTCTGTGAACTTTAGGAAGAAGCACATTATGGAAATATGTTAATGTCAATGACTCCATGTAAGCAAAATGTCTCTTGGTCTCTCTGATGTCATTCTTGTAAAATTGCTTATAAAGTGGCAATTTAGTGTTTCAGTCTAATTTACTTTTTTGTTGATTAATGGAAAGAGACTTCCTCCTGTGACCAATAAAAAGCACTTGCAGGCCTACAGAAACCCATATAAGGAGCCTGAAATAGTGCGCTGCTTTGTCCATCTGCGCACAACACCGCAAGCACTTCCTCCATGCACAGGCCGTCCCACGGGACAGGCAACTCAGCCAGCGGTTTGCGTGATAGAAATATTTCCCTGACTGTTATCAAAACCTCCAGTTACAAGCTTAATACACATGGAAAAAGCTTCTTTTTTTACAGGGGGGGGGGGGGGGAGGGGGGGATTTGGAGCTAAACTTGCAAAAACAGTTAACTATAAATGTATTAAAAAAATAAAATGCATAAATCCATCACGCCTCAAGTTATAACTCACTCTGGCTGTTTCAGAACATACATTTGTTGTCATTTTTTTAAAAATATACACTAAAATGGAAATTTTGCCCTGCGTCTGAAGCCTGGAAAATGTTACTGTTGCGATTCTATGGGAAGAACGGACATTTTCTTGGAATATCTAGAAGAATGGAAATCTGGATTAATCGCGTCAGACACCTTTTCTGAGCGTGTGTACATTGTACGTGTTATTTAATGATTTTAGCGTTTTAACGTTTTCTGCGTTATACCAATTTTGTTTTTTTTCGGTTCACTCGCGCGCTGACATTTCGGGGTTAACCTGTGTAAATGGAAAGCAAGTGGAATCGCCTTTCATTTTCTGTGCAGCTGTTAACATCTTTGAATGATGTCACCGTGACCTACAGCAGGGAGGACAACCTAAGCTAGTCAGAGAAGTTAGGGTCATATTAAAGGGACAATGCCTCCTACAACCATAGGGAACTCATTTCAGTGACATGAATAAGGGGTCTCACCTGGGTAATAGATACTCTTTGTTACCCAAATCTGACACCTACAATAATGTTTTATGTATTATTAAAGTGAGACTTGGGAGGGGTGAGATTTCCTCTGGCTGCTCCTTATGTGTGATGTCACTGTGTGATGTCACTGTGTGATAAGCAAGTGCTTGAGCAGCAAGTGTCCCCCCTCCCCTTATCTGTATTGGTTCTCTGATAAGGACAGGGGGGATAAGGGGAAAGGAAACACTTGATTGACAATCACTTTCCCGTCCAGAGGCCCCTAAGAAATTGAGCTCGCTGGCTACGTGGGATTGTTCCTTTAATTAGCTCTTTATCAGAGTCACAGGCCAACATATTAATTTAAAAAGGAGACATGCAAGATTCTGACTGAGGGGCTATTCATTGACGTGGGACAGTGCCGATCGGCCCCTTCCGCTTGGAAACTCCCATTCGTGTTATTGGGCGTTTCTGCCTGAGCTGCACCTTAATGAATAACCCCCCAGGGACTTGCTAGAATCAGCTGTCTGTGAGTAGGGTTACAGCTATGCGTTATGCTGAAAAGCGGTGTAATACAGCAGGCATAAACTTATAGGAGCCCATGTTAAAGTGGACAAGAAGCAAAAAGTGGCACACCGCGAGTGCCAGCGAAGAGTTAATCGCCTGAGAAATGAATGGGGCTAAAGCCTTCTCCAGAACCAGGAACACGGCGTCACAGCCTATCGAGTAAGGTCCTACATAGCGTACGTTGCGCCATTTAGCGGATGAACGTCCCTCTATCCTGGAGATGTGTTCTGTTTCCCAAGCTCCCTGTAAATATTGTTGCCTAAAATAAAATTGTAGCGTGTTTTAGGTAAGAAAATGTTAATTAGCTGTACTTTAAGAAAATGAAAGAGCTGAAGTCTGTAATGTGGGATCCCTTCTAAAGTAGTGAGCTGGCCAAGCAGCAGAAACATTTCTCTGTGGAGGATACAATGGCAAAGAATACCGTGTACTTAAAACATTTCTGTATAAACTGTGGTTACAACCAGATTCCCACATTTGCTGGAGCGTTTTGTGACATATGATATGTATCGAGAGGTACTGAGGATATTAGGGAGGCAGAAGCCTCAAGTGGAGTATTTTAAGTTTGAGAAGGCCACTTTCTAAATGGGAAAGTGGTTTGGATGGTGGCTATTTAAAGGGAATTGTAAACTAACAGAGGGATGAAAGCAAAAAGGATTCTAAAGCCAGTAATTTGCGTGACCTCACTGCGCAGAAACATGAGAAACGAAGGCACGGTGTGCTAAGTAACCCTATGAACAAGTTACACACCATCCAAAGGAAAGGCACTACAGTATGTTTATTGAGATTTAAAACTCAACAAAACTTGTTGATTTGGGTTTTAGACTAGTTACAAATCAAAGACTCAAAGTTAAGCCAAAATATGGATATTGTACCCTTTTCCAGCATTATAATTTCACCATATTCAAGTAGCAGTATTGTCTATACAATCCATTAAAAAAAAGTTGGTAATTGTGTATGTGTGAGTGTGAGTGTGAGTGTGAGTGTATGTATGTATGTATGTATGTATATATATATATATATACATATATATATATATATATATAAATGTAAATACAACTGTATGCTCATCTGCATGTCTTAGGCAGGTCTGCAACCCCACCTTTCACCATTATCACCCAGCACACAGCACTTCCACTGCAGCAAGGGATTCTGGGAAATGACGTGCAAATGAGAACACAGTGCCACTTTTTGCTTCAAAAACCATTTTTAACATGGTTCCCTATAGGCTTAAGCTTGCTGCATGGTCACAGCTTTGAGCACAGCCAGGGTTAAGCTGCATACCCAGAAAACCACCCACAGACAGCTGTTTCGACCTTAATGGGTCTCATCAGTGTGGGGTTGATTAACTGGGTATGCAAAGAAGCTAAAGGATGGTCCAACCATATTTTATATATATATATATATATATATATATATATATAATACTGGGACATGGTTGTAGGTTTAAAATATTTGCCCAAAGTATTGAAACTAAATGACCTCTATCTATGAAGAAAGAAAACAGATAAAATACATACTAAATTATGTCATACAATATTTAGCGGCTTTAATTCCACTTCCAATTGCAGGTTCAAATGCTATGGTTCCAATAGCCACATACAGTATAGCGCTCACAGCCTTATCCATACTTATTTAGAAATAGACACACTTTCAGGGACTTCTGCTCATGTTTTTAACAGCCCAAGAATAGGCAACAGTCCAAAAGTATTGGAATTGTGTTGCCAGTGTGTTGTGTTCAGCCATAGCCACACTAAATACCACACTGTACCAGCCAGCAGATACACTTATTGCATAGTAAGCTCCAGTCACATATTCCTTGTGCCAATGGCAGGCGGCTTGATGAGCAGATTCCACAGCAGAAACCCTGTCTCTGCAGAATCTGCACACACTGTAATTAGGATTCAGTTGGGTTTTCATCCTAACCCAGAATAATACAAAGTTACTAAGAATATAAATGGAATGACATCAATTAAAATAAAGAGAGAAATCATCAGTCTTTTTTTCCTATTGTTTTTCTAATGCTGACCACTTTATGAAAGCCAAATGTCACAAGGAAAAACATGATTTATAATGTGTAGGAAATGAACTTTCTTCACTTGTTATCTGTGACTCCGTTTTATTTAGACGCGGCCAGAAAAGAGCGCAGGTCCTCCAGGAACAAACTGCAGGTCTTTGCAGATTTACAACTCAACATCATTTTAAAAACTAGGTTTCCGGGTTTCCAGATTTCAGGATAAAATAAGTGTCAGTTTAAGATGTTATGTATGTATGTTTATCTTAATCTATATAGCGACATCTATGTACATAGCACTTCATAGCAGTAATACACAGGACATCATAATACAACATAGTTACATATAGTTACAAATTAGATGAGGTTGAAAAAAAGACATACGTCCATCAAGTTCAACCTATGCTAAATTTAGACGACAGATACTTTATCCTATATCCGTACTTACAGTATATTGATCCAGAGGAAGGCAAACAAAAATCCCCAGTGTCATATAGTATCATCCAATGATATCTCATGAGGGGAAAAATAAATTCCTTCCTGACTCCAAGAATTGGCAATCAGATTACTCCCTGGATCAACATCCTTCATATGTTATAATAATAATAATATAACCCATAATGGGAATAAGTGCTTGAGAAATGAAAGTAATATTAGGACAAGGAGTCCCTATCCCAAAGAGCTTACAATCTAAGTGGTAAGAGAAAGTAGGATGGTGTTCTGGTAAGGGCATCTGCAAGGGGTCAAGGTTGATGTATGAGGTGTATAGTATCAGCCACGGAGCTACCTACAGTATATGCTTTGTTACAGAGATGTTTTTTAAGGTGGTGAGAGGGTGCTAGTCGGGTATTGAGGGGAATGGCATTCCAGAGGTGCGGGGCAGTCAGTGAGAAAGGTTTATGGCGGGAGAGAGCTTTAGATACAAAAAGGGGTACAGAGAAGACATCCTTGAGCAGAACGCAAGAGTCGGGCAGGTGTATAGCGAGAAATTAGGGCTGAGATGTAAGGAGGGGCAGAGGAGGGCCTTCTGCAGAATGAATATTCAAGCGAGAGTAGACACAGGAGACCTGAGAGAAGGTCTTCACTGATACAAGTAGATGTCAATTCGTTGTAGGTTGTTGATACCTTTTTCGGACCTAACAGAGAGACCTGATGAAGGGGACAACCCAGAAAAGCTGGGCAACATTTTCATCTCTGCAACTATAAATGCTTCAAATATCACCCTGACTTGGTGATACTTTGTCATCGCGAGTGTAGTGGAGACCAGAGTTTTTTCCCCCAGTACCTCAAGAGGCTTCAGGGATTCCCTCGTTTCTCCATTCTTGCACCGGACAAACGAGGAACGTATAGGCGTGCCCCTATCTATGTGTAACCTAAAGGACCAACAGAGATCAGAGATGAAATTACAGAGTACAGAGCTAGCAATACATAGCAATTATAGGATAAGAATCATAGGCATCTTCTTCAAGAGTCAAGAATAAATCTAAGTTTAAAAAGCTGTGTACACTATCATTTAATCTATGAAGAATTCTAATGCTGGGCCACTAAAAAGGTGTCAACACCCTACAACTAATCTACATTTCTCCAGGAGCAACCAGAACTTTGTTTTACGTACCAGTAACTATTGCTCAGTGTTATGTTGGAGGTCGGTGGAAGAAAATACAGCAATGAAATATATAAATGTTTGTAAAAAATAAATAAATAAGGAAATGGAGACCATATTGAATCTACGATGTTAGGGCAGATATGGGAACACGTAGACTAAGGGTTCTTATGTGTTCTCTTTTTTCATGTATCTATTGGACTCATCTTGAAAATCATTGACAAGTTTTTGGGGAGTCAAGTGGAGGACAGTTTTGGCAACCCGAGCAGATGAATGGACCTGGAGATCTGGATGTATGGGTGAGCCTGTCTGAGACTCGCCGAGGTTATTATAACCATGGTCAGTGTTACTGGTTAGTCTGCGGGTGCGGCACAGCACACGCTGCGCAGATCGGAGTGACACAGACTGATGCAGTTTCTCAATGTCAGATGTTCTGTGTTTGTGCAATCAGGGTAGAAAACAAAAGAAAGTCCGGCCCAGGCAGGAAGCGCCTTCCTGTAACATCTCACTGAGTCAGGTTCCCATGGTGGTGAGAGAGGAATCGGCAACAGGTTGCACCTGCTCACAATTAACCATTCAATAAGATCGGGTCAGAGGCCAAATAAAACTCATTTCATTGACCTTTTTTGTGTTTTTTTAAACAGTTTTGGGCTTTCACAGAGTGGGCAATGTGTTCATATCGGTGCTAACGGAATCAGGAAGTCATGCCTCAAAAGAGAGTGGCCAACCCCCGGCCTTAATGGCCACCAACAGGTCAAGTTTTTAGGATATCTCTGCTTAAACACAGGTGTCTCAATCAGTCCCTGCTTCAGCACAGGTGGCTCAATCAGTCCCTGCTTCAGCACAGGTGGCTCAATCAATCCCTGCTTCAGTACTGGTGGCTCAATCAGTCGTTGACTGAGCCACTGATTGAGCCACGTGCTGAAGCAGGGATATCCTGAAAATCAGACCCGTGGGTGGTCCTTGAGGACTGGAGTTGGCCTTAGACACTTGTGTGGTGTGTTTATTTGAAGCGTTAATTTCCATTATTTATTACACCCGTTGTGTCTGTTGCTGCTGTAAAGCGCATATACATATACACACACAGACACGCACATACATTGCCACACTGCTGTAAAGCGCTATCTACTATATATTTCTGAAAGCACTGTATGTCTGCGTCCCTAGCGGCAATCTCATTGGTCCCTTGGCCCGCCCGCCCCCGCACACCTCTCATTGGGCTCACACACTCACACAACCCCCTTGGCCCGCCCCCCACACCTCTCATTGGCCTGAAGCGGAGTGACGGGCCAAAGGTCCAAAAAAAAAAAAAAACACACACAC
>WSYH01010560.1:0-22879 GCA_036426205.1 Ascaphus truei | reverse complement strand
ATACTGTTGTACTATAAATATAAATATACAAAATAAATATACTGTTTAATATAAATATACAGTACATCCTATACAGTATATACCGTTGTAAGATTAAATGAAATATACAAAAAATTTATACTGCTGTACTATAAATATAAATAGACAAAATATATATACTGTTGTACTATAAATATAAATATACAAAATAAATATACTGTTTTAATATAAATATAAATATACAGTACATCCTATACAGTAGATACCGTTGTAAGATTAATTGAAATATACAAAAAATGTATACTGCTGTAAATGTTTTTGTACTGACTCCACCAATAAAAGAACATGTTGAATTGCCTCACATTGTTTCCATTTGCTCCTTTGACAGTGTAACAAATGTAGAGGCTTGCTGCACTGGTTTTTTACTGCCTGGTCGCGCAATTGGCGTAGGAACTACGGCAATTGGCGTGGGAACTAGGTCAATTGGCGTGGGAACTTCTGTTCTAGGGCACCTAGAAATAAAATTCATTTTGCCCCTAGATGTTAGGAACCCCCTCACTTGACCCCAACAGGGTCCGAGCAGTAATGGCGACGAGAAAAAGTCACGCCGGAGAGGAGGGTCCTACCATTGAGCGCAATGGCGGAGAAAGCTTTGTACCGGCTAAGTCAGAATGAGCAGAAACCTGGAACCCACAACTCCGGTTCTGTTCGACCTAGAGGGCTCAGATTCGGTGACCATGTAGTCCTAGTTGCGGCAGGATTGCATGGCAAATTGCAACCCTCTCGTGGCAACAGAACGGAGTCAGGTAATGTTAAAGTTCAGGTTTCTGCCATTGACTTGCATGGCAGAAAAAAAAGCCTACTTTGGTAATGTGCTTTTAAACTGTCTTTTGGTACCTCCGGTTCCGGGGCAAGGCTGATATTTTGCCACTATGGCAAGGGTCCTCCCGCATGAGGACCAGGTAAATTTCAACCCGCTCAGACCCACAGAACGGGTTGTTTTACATTATATTCGCGCAATTGGCGTGGGAACTACTTAGGGCCACGGTCAAGTTCACGGGCAATTGGCGTGGGAACTTCTGTTCAAGAGACAGGGGGTGCCCAATGCTGCATCCAATTGACAAAACATATAAATTAAAATACTTCAATAATAATAATTGGTTATTTAGTTAACCCTTTGGCCAAAGGCGTCATAAGCCTGCATACCAACGTCAAGGTATAACCAAAATGTTGTCAATTGGATGCAGCATTGGGCACCCCCTGTCTCTTGTTATATACAATTGCCACGCTCAGTAGCTCTCTGGTTGACATAAATATATATTCACTTTGTGGTGGGTGGGGGAGTTTGAGCTTGCTGGGTATCTGTGTTAACCTATGTCTCTTTGGAGGCTGTGGCACCTCCCCCCAGAGCTCACTCCTCCTCCTTCACCCTTTTAACTTGGAAGGTCATTTCACTTGCTGTAGGAAAAAGACCCATTATGGTTTTTTCCCCTCTCACAGAGGTAAAAGGAAAGGTTTCACAGTGTAGTGTAGGACCTGCATTATTTTGGTTATACCTTGACGTTGGTATGCAGGCTTATGACGCCTTTGGCCAAAGGGTTAACTAAATAACCAATTATTATTATTGAAGTATTTTAATTTATATGTTTTGTCAATTGGATGCAGCATTGGGCACCCCCTGTCTCTTGTTATATACAGTACAATATTATCCATCGAAATCCCCCCATTAGCCGTCTTCTTTTCTGAGGAAAAAAAAAGAAAAGTTTTAATGTACAGTAATGGTCAGCCCCCTAAAGAAGTACCCAGCCAGCCCCACCAAAATAATACGGCAACAAGACAGTACTCACCATTGAATTTCCCATTCAGCTTGCGCCGGCGCCAGTCCACTGCCAGTTCAGCTTTCTTCATCATCCACGTCGATAGTTGGCAGCAGAACTAGTTCACCTGTAGTCAGCAGGTGAGGCTGGAAATCGCTTAGGTACATGCAAGCTTCATCAAAACTGCACGCCAAATCCAGCTCAGCCTCAGGCTCAGGCTCAGAGTTGTCACTGACAGTGGGACCGTCATTGGAAGCTGGTGCTGGTGCTGGTGCATTGCTTGGCAGTGACAGTCGCTTCTTAGTTGGTTTTAACACGACCCTTTGCTTTTTGCCGCCTCCATGATCATAGATACGGGAAAAACCCGGTGATACACACCAATACCCTCCAACAAATTGGGGCTCAATACGGTGAAAACAGGGGTCACTACATAACCTTTTCCTTACGGCACGTTACACGTATGAGGAGTTGGCGAAAATTTGTAAAAGTCATATTTTTCGATAAAATACTGATAAATTTGAGCAACTGTTGCCATCTTATCCTCTGTTGCATTAATCGCAGCCCATATCAAATACGCGTAACTTCTGTCAGGTTTTTGGAAAGCAGGCTGCACTTGAACACTCATGGCGGGTGGGTCTCTGGAGAATAGTGTAACACAAACTGAAACTGGTCTTTGTCTTTCTTTAATATGAAAAGCCTAAATTGATACATTTTGGCAACTCTTCCTTCAGTCTCAAGGCCAAGGCCAAGTTACAATGGCACACTGTGGTACAGTATCTTTTTTAAACGAAACACCTGCAAGCCGACACATTACTGATTCGGCGCATTACAATTCATGAATTTCTGCCATCTGGCGGACACGCGAAGCATTGCAGCCTATTTAAATCCGAACCATTATCAATAAACGCATCAACCGCGCGTCAGCCGGGCATGACCCTGGCTGGGACGGCAAAAGGAGCACGGCATGCTCCAGGTGAACAGCGTGGCATTCCAGGAACAAGCCAGGTAAAAGCCGGTGATTTGTAAGAATAAAAGCTGCCGCAACAGTACAGGTATATTTTTAAAAAAGCAGCAATTTATTTAATTGGTGGGTGCAGTAAGTAAAAAAACATTAATGGTGTCCAATACAGTAAAAACATTGACAGTATGAATACAATCTACAACAATCAACATTATTTTTAAGTAAAAAAACATTACAGGCATACCCCACACTAACGTACGCAATGGGACCGGAGCATGTATGTAAAGCGAAAATGTACTTAAAGTGAAGCACTACCTTTTTTCCACTTATCGATGCATGTACTGTACTGCAATCATCATATACGTGCATAACTGATGTAAAAAACGCATTTGTAACAGGCTCTATAGTCTCCCCGCTTGAGCATAGTTTTGGTACAGGTAGGGAGCCGGTATTGTTGTTCAGGACGTGCTGACAGGCGCATGCGTGAGCTCCCATTTGCCTATTGGGCGATATGTCCTTACTCGCGAGTGTACTTAAAGTGAGTGTCCTTAAACCGGAGCATGCCTGTAATGGTGTACTGTTATTAAAAACATACAGGTATATTTAAAAAAAGCAGCAATTTATTTTATTGGTGGGTGCAGTAAGTAAAAAAACATGTACTGTAATTAAAAACATATTAGAATACAATTTAAAACAATGAACAAGTCAGAAATGAATCAACATTTTAACAGACGACCAATCACAAAGCGAATTCGATCCCCAGCAGATTGTCCTTGAAGGGCCGATGCCTTGTATGACGCAAAATACCATTAATGGAGTCTCGCACGATTTTCATTAAAGGATCGGTAATTGAAAAATAGCGCCGCAATTCCTCCACAATAGTCTTTCTCAAATTTTCAGGAAGAGCCTTTTTCTCGCAATTCCCTTCGTAGTTCACATTGTGGGCCAACCCTAAGTACAACGAGTATGGCACACGGTGCTTGAAAATTAACAAGGCATGCCTCTGGGGTATACGAGCACTTGCAAACCTATACTTCTCCCTGAGTGGCTGGGGCTGCTCGCACAGGATGATGTCGGGCACCGTCTCAATGCAAGCGTACGTGGGTTGGATTCTGGGAGTGGGTGTTCTTCTGGGAGCGGGTGTGCTTGTGGTGGCGGACGAGGGTAGGTTGTCTGGGAAGATGCTTTCCTCCTGTCTTGGTCTCCTTGTCAGTGTTGCCTCCTGGCGTGGTCTTGACGGGGTTGTGATGACATCCTTGTCAACGGCATACATGAACACATATTCTTCTGATGGAAGGGGTGCGCTTGGCGATGGAAGGTTAAAGGTCCCATTTATCCCATCCATGTCACGCTCCTGCTCTGGCGTCCGAGATATAGGAGCATGAACTCCGAGCAAATTATGTATCCCCGCTATGTCAGTCTCTATCTTCTCCATCCGTTGATCCATCTTCTCCATCTGTTGATCCATCTTCTCCATCCGTTGATCCATATTTAGCATGGTCTCTAAAAGAAGATCTATCTTTCCCAGCATAGAGTTCCCAGGGATATCGACACTTAACCCATTCAGCATGCAGTCTAACGAGCTGGATCTTGTGCATGGGGTGCTGTGGATATCTGGGTGGATGGGTGCATAAGAGGATGAGATGGGGGTCCCCTGGACATAAGCGGCAGCTTTGTCGAGGAGTGATGGAGGAGGTGTCCTGTGGATTTCTGGGAGAGAAGCGATAGAGTCGTCGAGGAGTAATGGAGAACGTGTACTCTTGCTTTCCGGGAGAGAAGTGACAGCAGCGGTGAGGGCTGATGGAGAATGTGTCCTCTGGCTTTCCGGGAGAGAAGCGGCAGCAGCGGCGAGGGCTGATGCAGAAGGTGACCCCTTGTTTTGCATTCAGAGAGAGCTGGCTGCACTACATATGGACGGGTGGGGGGAGGGGGGATATCATGTGTAAATTGTGTGAACTGTGTGTATAGTGTATCTACAGAAGTCATGATTTACACAACCCCCCCCCCCTCTCAATGAACTACAGAATGCAATGTGGCCATGACGAACAAGAGAAAGACTAAAAATGTGTATTACTGTTTTTATTATTATAAATGTGCATTATTCATGATTATTTGTATTTTTCATTCTTCCATGATTATGCACCGGCCCTCAAATTTCAACTGACAGAAGAACTACAGTACACTACTGTACGCTACTGTACGTGTACAAAGAAGATAAACACTGCAAATGATTATCTGTATTTTTTATTCCTGATAAAATAAAATAAATATTTCATTACATTCACATTTTTTTTCTTTGAACTTTAAATTCACTGTGAATGTGTGTGTGCGTGTGGGGGGGGAAATCTTCAAGAAGGCTTACATTTTTATTCATTGGCTAATCAGATTAACATATTCAATTCGAGAAGGGTTTATCACAAGTGCGCATGCTTTACCGTAAACAAAGCCTCAAAGGGTTGGGGGGGTGGATGGATGAGTCATCATAATGGATTATCTTAAGTTATACACGCATGTGCATTAATCATCAACTAGGTCCCTTGCCAATGAGGATTACACGCAGGCGCAGAGATGTGACGCTTGGCTCGGGACGATTAAAAGCACAAAGCCAAGCTTTTGAAAATGAATGGTTTTCGAGAGGTGTCGATAAGAAGTTGAAATCCTTGAGCCTTGTGTGTGTCTGAGGGGGGAGGGGGGTAAAGCTGCATGAAGGATTAGCAGTACTGTACTGTAGTTCAAAGACATATTTTCAACAGGTCACCATAATGTTTTGATCCCCACACCCCCAAATCAATAAAAATTACATAAAGCATGTGAATGACCAGTGTCACATTAAAAAGCTACAGTACCGATAGAATATCAGAATAACAAGAATTTTTATGCAGGCACACGTCTGGAAACGAAACATTAAAAAAAATATATATATTTTTTTCCAGACTTGAACTTCCACATGATTGTGAAGTTATACACGCATGCGCATTAATCATCAACTAGATCCCTTGCCAAAGAGGATTACACGCAGGCGCTGAAATGTGACACCAGGCTCTGTATGTTATACATGCAGGAATGTGATGACAGGTTAGCGATGATTGAAGCCAGAAAACCATCTGGCTGGATAGAGGTGTACTGAACTGTCGATAAGAAGTTGAAATAGTACTTTAGCCATGTGTGTGCGGGGGCGAGAGGGAGAGCGCTGTATGCGCCGAAATGTGACACTGTAACACGCCTATGCGTTTCAACAATGTTCAAATGAGACATACAGTACTGTACGGTACACGCATAATATAAAAAGAGTATGAAAACAAGTAAAAGTACTGATTACAAAATACTGTAATACAGTACATACAATACTGTACTGTATAGAAATTTGATAATTTTATATATGAAGAAGACGCAACGCTATATTTTTGTAATACTGTATACTATAAAATCCTCCATTTTACAAATACTGCGCGCGCACACACAGACATACAGTAATGCATTAGACATGCATTAGACTTTTAAGACAACAGCTCGCGAACGCCCACCTGTGTTTTTAGACGGTATTGCAGTATAGCGGACAGCACTAAAAATCCAAGTGCTAACATATCGGAAAGCGCTACGGAAAAAAGAAAATATACCGCATCTGGCCGCGGTTAGCAAAGCGCCGCGGATCCAGACACATTAGGATAAAGGCGGCCGCAGCTGTACCTACACTGAAATAAAAATGAAATATATTTAAGTTGTATTATATTCACACCAGAAAATGGGTGCACCCACATAGTAAGTTAACTATGATACTGGCTTTAACCAGCTTTTAATTGCACTGCTCACAAAAGCATATGCTTTACACTGGCGACACACTTTATTCGAGCTCGGCTAGTCCCACGAATTCGGGTATACCCGGGTGTATTGAGGTTTGTGACTGTTTTCTGCCTGAGTGCATTGAGGTATTTTCCAGGCAGAGATTGAAGCATTTTATTCCCGCTGGCTGCAATACTGCACAGTATATATATATATATACTGCATTACAATTCATGAATTTATGCCATCTGGTAGACACGCGAAGCATTGCAGCCTATTAAATCCTAATCATTATCATTTAACAGATCAGCCGCCCGTCAGCCAGGCATGAACCCAGGCTGGGAAGGCAAATGCAACGGGGCTTGTCAGAGGTGAGGAGCGGCGCATTCCAGGTATCTGCCAGGTACATACCGGGTATTTGCTCGAATAAAGTGTGTCGGTGCAGTATGCTTCAGGGCTTTCTCACATTTTTCACCAGTCCATGGAACAATAATTACATATATTCAGTGTAGGTACCTGCATTCGGTTATGCCTTGACGTTGGCTGCAGGCTTATAACGCTTTGGCCAAAGGGTCTAACTAAATAACCCTTATTCATGAGATTACTTTTTTATTTTAGCCTAATTGGTAGGAGAGCAGGAATTGTTCTTTTTGTTTTTCTATACGTAAGGCCTACTGTATCTTTTTACCAGTGGTATAAAGAAAGAACTACGGCGCTCCCCTAAAAATAATACCTACTGTTATACAAGGTAATAATAAAAAGAACCATAAAAAGTCAAGAAAATACTGGCCCTTTAGTTTGTCCTCAAAACTGCAGCGCAACCGTAAAAAGGATCCATCCTTGATCCCCACTAGTCAGTCTTGATAAAGTTGTGGTGAGCGCATAGGGGTCATCAAAATATACATATATAAAAACAAAGTTAATAGAACATCAATATTCTTAGGGCTGGGACCCGCTGCGCCCCGGTGGCGCGGGCGGCCACGTGAGCGCAACTCACTATTGCTGTTTAGCCTCACGATCCGGTCCCAGTCCCTCCTCACTGCCAAATGACTCCGTACTGTGACGCGTCAGCCAGCAGGGGATACCAGAGAATTGTGTTCCCGTGCGGCGACGCGTCACATGGTACGCGAGTCAGCCAATGGGGAGGAGGGGAGGGAAGGAGCTAGATGGGAGGTGCCTTGGGCGGGGAGCAGGGAAGGAGCTGCAGGTTAAAGTGTGTGTGTATATGTATGTATGTATGTGTATGTATGTGTATATGTATATGTGTGTGTGTGTATGTGTGTGTGTGTGTATGTATGTGTGTGGGGGGGGGGTGGACGGCACCACGATCAGATTCCGCCCCCCTCCCACTCCCGCCCCCCTCCCTCCCACTCCCGCCCCCCTCCCTCCCACTCCCGCCCCCCTCCCGCTCCGGCTCCCGGCTCCATACAGACCTTATATCGCGGTCTGTGTCTGTCAGCACCCCGCCTGTCTGCAGTGCGGGTGCGCTGACTGAGGGAGAGGGGCCTTAGCCTTATTATAACCAATCACACAGCCATACACACGGAAAGGTGAAGGTAATATAATCAAAGCTGATCACAGCACTACTCACACGGGCAACTTTATCAAGACTATCTTTTTACCAGCAACAAACTTAAGGTTAGTTACCCTTGCTCATCACTATCCTTCTATTTAAAAACTATTGGGATTGCTATGGAGAACAATGTGGCTTCTTCATATGCAGACTTTGAGAAATGTTATATCCAGTGCTCGACAAATCCATTCGCCCCTCGCCCGTGGATGAATGGATTTTGTGAGCAGGCGAGGCTGGTGGCAGGACAGAAGGAAGAAAAGCTGGCGGTGGGAGAAGACTATCTACATATCAGCAGGGCAGCAGGAGACATTAGATGGCGAAAGGCAGGCAGTGGTGGCAGTGGCGGAAGCAGGAGAATGAGTATCCATATCCATATGAAAAGCAGCAGGAGAAAAGCCGGCTGCCCAACCCAGAAGTCTTCAGTGACTTTACTTAGGAGGATGGGGATGGGGATGGGGGGAGGGGGTGCCGGCGAGTGCATTTTCTTTTCAGGTGAGCAACATTTCATATGGTTTGTCGAGCCCTGATTATATCTATGAAACAGCCTATTATCTGAAGATGAAATTTTACTGCATGTACGTAGATGATATCTTCTTTATTTGGGAGGATACATCTAATGAACTTATAGGATTTTTTGAAAATTAAGATGGACTCTCAAGACCAGTTCACTTTACCAAAAATTGGAGTGAGAAACAAATGTATTTTTAGATGTACTTTTAATATACGAAAATGTTAGACTACACAGTGACATATTGTAAACCTACTGATAGAAATGCAACACTCTTTGCCACAAGCTTTCATCAAATTGCAGATAGACTGCTACAATTAGGCCTGGGACATAGTAGGGTGAGCCTTGCTGAGCCGTGCTGAGCCGCGCTGAGCAGATGCACTTACCCCCTGCATCTGTCATCAGCGTGGCTTTAGCAGCCGCTTCCGCATGCGTGCGGAGGCTCAGGTATTTTGGAGAGACTCAGGGAAGCGTAGGAGTGGTCACGTGACTGCTCACATCCAATGGGAGCGAGGGACTAGCCCCGCCTCCCGCCCCACCTCCGATCCGCCTCCCGACACGCCTCCGGCCTGCCTCTGCCCCACCTACGCACCAGCCCCAAAGCGCGCTCACTGCCTCGCCTGCCAGGACACAGAAAAGCTCCAGTTTGAGCAGGCAAGGCAGAGCAGGAGCGCTGATCAGCGCGGCCCAAGGCACCATGCCCGAGGCCTTAGAAAGAACATTGGCTGATATTAAAACACGATTTATCACTAGAGGGCATAAAAAATCTACTATAGAGAAGGCTCTTACTAAGCAGCCTCTGATCGCTACTAGAATTAAGGACACAGAAAGAATTACCATTGTAACTAAGTACACCACTGCAAACAAATGTGTCCAGAGTCACTCAAAAACCCTACAGTCCGATAATACATTAGGACAAGCCTGCATGAATTTAAACAGCTTTGCCCATAGGAGAGGGGAAAATGTGACAGACATACTTTTCAAAGAAGATAGAAAGGAACATTATACTGTCCCTCATTTCCTAAGCACTCCAAAAGAAGGATGCTTTAAATGTTACAGCTGTTCGGTGTGCAATAGCCTGAACATAGGGAATCAGTTCCACTACCCAAGAAGTGTCACAAAAAATCCCACTCTGGGGGAGCTGCTGAAGTGACCCTGAGACTCTATCTGGTGACACTTATTCCCTGATTGACTTTGGGACTATTTGGATTCTGATATCTGGCGGAAACTACTGTCTGGCATCTTTGAGCTATAGCACTGTACTCTTCATCTCAAAGGGGGATGAGTATACCATTTTTTCTTTATTCCCAATGCTACAATTGATGGACTTTATATGTTATTCGTTCATTCAGACCTTATGTTATCCTGGATACAATTGGACATTTGTTCATTTTTATGTTAGGATTTTTTGTGACACTTTAATTTCTTTGTGTAATTTTTTCCAACGTTATAATCCATCTTCACATATTTTTTTCTGGATTTCGGCACACTTCCCACCACAGTGGGTTAATTTCTGTACCGTTATGTTTTCCATCTTGCAGTATGTATGATTTATATGTGTATGATATCAGTTTATTCATTAGTGTGTTCCCTAGGTCTTTTTGGTTCATATTATGACCGGCCGGTCTTGTTGATCCAGGGAACTAGTTCAGCAGTGGGTGAATATGAGGCCCATACCATTGGAGTTGAAATCATTGAGCAATAGTTCGAGGTCGTCCCCATCTCCATCCCATATGATCAAGATGTCATCTATGTAGCGGCCATAGAACACCAAACCCGCCCCCAGCCATGCATTGGGCCAGATGTATTTGGATTCCCAATACCCCATATAGAGGTTTGCACAGCTGGGGGCGAACGTGGTTCCCATGGCCGTACCACAGGTCTGGAGATGAAGCCCTCACCGAACAGAAAATAATTATGATTTAATATAAAGCCGACAAGGGAGAGAATAAAACTGCACTGTATCGTGCATGTTACCACCACCCCCCAGAAAGAACCCAATCGCCCCGAGACCTTTATCATGTTGTATACAAGTATACAATGATTGCACATCACAGGTGGCCCATTTGTACGTCGACATCCATTGAATGGAAGAGAGGGAGTCTATGACGTGTAGCGTGTCCCTAATATACGAACGAAATTGGACCACATAAGGTTGTAAAAAGTGGTCCACTTATTTTGACACGCTAGACGTCATAGACTCCACCACTGAAACAATGGGCCTACCTGGAGTGTCCACGAGGCTTTTGTGAACCTTCGGGAGGTGGTAGAAATAGGGATACGTGGATTAGCAATGTAAAGAAATTTGAACTCATCCTTAGAAATAAGCCTATTGGCAAGAGCTTCTTTCAAAAGAGAGCAAAGTTCTAATTGATAATTCGAAGTTGGGTCTTCATACAGTCATGAATATGACTTAGTATCTGATAATAACCTCATTGCTTCAGCGACGTAAACCTCACAATCCTGTATAACAATGCCATCTCCCTTGTCGGCGTGTCTGATCGTAATATTAGCCTCTAGATGTTTCAACTCCTTAAGTGCCTCAGATTCACCCACCGTCAGATTGACCATGATGTATGGTGAGTCTGAACAAAGTTTCCCAAAGTCCTGCAACACCAATGTGTAGAATGTGTCAATATAACTACTGTACCCTTAGATGGATACGGGTAGAATAGAGACTTGGGTCTAAACGTAGTGCGTACTAATCTCTGTGAAGGAGTAGCTTCTAAGAGATCCAGCCAATTTTCATTGATCTCATTCTCATTCAGAAAAAGGGGGTGTAAATGATCTTGTGAATTGGATTCACCCATAATGTCAACCAGAACTTTAAGGAAAACAATATCACCCTCGCTTAGCCCCTCAGGTATACAATCATGATCCTTTGCCGATCTTATAGAGAAGTACCGCTTTAGTGTCAATTTGCGCACAAAACTGTTAAGATCAACAAAGAGATCAAAAGCTCTAGGTTTAGAGCTGGGGGCAAAATGTAAGCCTTTATTTAAGAGTAGCGTTTGTTGTGTTGTAAGTATGTGTGTAGACAAATTATAAATACCACTAGGTTCTGGAATGATCATTCTTGATCCGTTCTTCTTCTGCTGTACTTGCCTTCCTTCTCTGTTTCCTCTTGTCCTCTTTTATGTCCCTTTGACGTGTTTGATGATAGGGGTTGACTGTCCCATAGCGGGTACGATTTTTCCCTCCTTGCAGATGGAGCCCCCCGACCCTTTTCTAAAAAAGAGGCACAAGATTTATTAGAGTCATATTGTTTAGGTGTATCAACAACCTTAGGCCTTGCTCCTAAAGTCCCACTAGAACATGTAGCATGAACAATTGGATCTTTATTCGGGCTAGTGGTAGGAGCTAGGTCAGGGAGAATATCAAATTTATTCACAGTCTGAAATTTCTCCAGGATTTTCAATAGTAGCATCAATAGATTCTTTGCGTTCATCAAAGACCTCATTATTTGAGTCCTTTCTAGAGTGATTCCGCTGAGAGTGTTTTCTTTGATATTTTTTACCATTACGATAGTTCTTAGATTTATGAGTACGTTTCCAATTCATAATCTTACCACTCTCATAATCTTCATTGTTTCTAGTTAGTTTAACAGTTTTTCTATCCATGATTTCAGTATCAAAAGTTTCCACTCTTGCATTAATGAGAGCCTCGAGTCTAATGAATTGAGGATCCGCTGAAAATGTGCGAAGCTCATTTTGTAATTTATCAATAGTGATCTCAAGTGTCTTTAATTTATCCTCCCTATATTGTACTAGAATCTTCATTAGGGATAAAGAACACTGTTCCAAAGTATCATTCCAATTAGTTAAAAAGGTTTCGTCCATATCAAATGATGGTTTCTTTAAAATCCTTAACCCTCTGGGAATAATTTTCTCATCTGTATAATGTTGGTGGGACAATCTATCCCACCAATGGCGTTTCTCTTCATTGAGACACTTCTCGAGCTTAAAAAGATTACCTTTAACATCAAGTTCGTTTGGTAATATTGTAGGATTAACCTTTGCAATAAAATTATTCCTTCTACTAAACCTCTCTGTCGTAGAACGCATCATCTTGGTTAAAAATAATTACCCACCAAAAAAGTTGCTACAAGGCTAAATAAAATACACAACACACACAAAAGATGTAGCGCTAAGGTGGGAATATGAATTAGATAAAGGAATGTGTAAAAAATATGTGAATAAACTATTAATACGTAATTAATTAATTAACGTGCCCCTAATCTAATAATATTTAGAATAAATATATCATAAACAGTGAAACAATTATAATAATTGTAACTTAAACCACAGAAGATGTGTCCCAGTAATTCCACTTGATGAATAATTCAGAGAGGTTCAAAGTCCAACAAACCAGTCCTATGGAGCACTTTGCAGCTTCAGAAAAAGTGGAATAGCCATCCACTGTAAACCTAAAAACACAAAACACCGAGAAGTGCAAGCTCCATAGCATAAATCTGTGTAAAAATCAGGGTAAATTTATTAAGCAAGAGCAGCCACAAGGAGATGCACTTACAAGATTTAAAAAAACACATTCATGGAAGAGAAATCTCTGTGGTATGTCATCAAAGGGGGTAGTGCATCTCCTTGTGGCTGCTCTTGCTTTTATATATATAATAAGAAAAGAGCCGGGGTGAGGCCAGGTGCGAAGAACGCAGGGGGCTTGCACGGAGAGATAAGATAGAGATAGTAGATAGAGAGCGAGAGAGAATGTCGAAGAGAATAACAGACAGACAGAAGACATGTAGAGATAGACTATAGAGAGATAGATAGATATATAAGATATAGAGAAGATGAAGTAGAAGATAGATATAATATAGATATTAATATATATATATATATATACATACAACACATACACACACACATACAGTTAGGTCTGGAAATAATTGGACACTGATACAAGTTTTGTTATTTCGGCTGTGTACCAAAATAAATTCAAGTTACAGTTAAATAATGAATATGGGCTTAAAGTGCAGTCTAACAGCTTTAATTGGAGGGTATTCACATCCAAATTGGAGGAAGGGTTTAGGAATTACATCTCTTTAATATGTAGCCCCCTCTTTTTCAAGGAACCAAAAGTAATTGGACAATTGACTCAAAAGCTGTTTCATGGACAGGTGTGGGCTATTTCTTCTTTATTTCATCATCAATTAAGAAAAACAGAACGCACTGGTGAGCTCTGTAACACAAAAGGGCCTGGACATCCACGGAAGACAACAGTGGTAGATGATCGTAGGATCCTTTCCATGGTAAAGAACAACCCCACAGCCTTAGCCAGCAATGTCCTGGAACTGAAATCAGCCTGCAGTTCCAGACGCCACCCCTCCCCTCTCTCCAGAGGTCTGGATTTAACTCACTGGACTTGGTGCTTAGAATCTTGCTTAGAATCTACAAATCCGGGGTTCATAATACTTCTGAGTTTAATTCACAGAACCCTGCAGCCAAGTGGGGCTGATCTGGCTGATGATGTCAGAGGCAGGGGGTGTGTTCAGCCAGCTTGGGATGCCCCGTGGGCGGGACATATCTTATGGCCAATAGGAAACGTGCCTACGATCGCCATCTTTTCCTTAGCCAGCCCATTGCCTCCCGCTGGGCAGGCGCCACTAAGTCTAGCAAAGGGTCACCCCCACAGGGAGTCTCTGTTCTCCAGACCCAGTACTCCACCCTGCCCCATCCACTTAGCACCCCGACACCTCTTAACGTCCTGTCTCCTCTTTTCATATAGCTGGTACCTTAAACATATGCCCAGGCTTACTGCATAGAACCTTATAGTAAATGTAAAAAACATCATGTCATACATTTGTAATGGGTATTCCCCCACTCCCAATCGCAGATAGAGTGAAGGTGAGGGGGAACCTATATGTTACCAGGTGTGGTGCGTATACCTGCAGGTTCACAGGAGGCCTGAGCCTCCGCTGATGGGAACCTGGGGTGATTCTCTGGAACATTTATTCGGTCAGTGCCTCCACCTATATAAGATTCTAGGAGTGTAGAATGTTCCCTACACAGGACCCACATATAGTAACCACATACAACCACTCACAGGCACAACTACCCGTCTTCTCACAGTGCCTTAACCCCCACACCTTATACCTTCCCCAACACCGTGTACCCAGAGTCCCACAAGTCCACTTAACAGACCCAGAACCTATAGGCGGGATCAGCGCCTGATGTACCGGTATGTTGGTGCACGATAAATACGATACCTGCCCCAGTGCTCCAGCACCTGAGGCTGCAGTTTCTTCACAAAGGATCCGCCGCTCTGCGATCTCCTCTGTGACGTCCTGCAACTCTGCCTGGCGGTGGGTGACTCCCGCATGGAGTGATCCACCTTTGGAAAGTCTCTTATCTCTGCAGCCGCAGAGAATGATTCACTCTTGCTTCCAAGGGCCAGGATGTAATGTTTCCTGGCTGTAACCCTCACTATGCTGGTTCTACAGGACCCTGTCCCTATCCTAAGGGGAGTCCCTGCAGCAAACCACAAGCTGAGGTGAGTAGGGCCTACCTGGGGCCTGGGGGAGACTTCTGGCCTAGTGCAGAAGGCTACTTTCCTTCCTGCACAAGCACACCCTCCCCTCTCTGTGTCCCAGCTTCTTACTGACACTCCCTGTCTGCACACAACATTGTATCTCCTTTGCTGCAGGAGAATCTGTAAACCCTATTGGCTTCAATGCAGCAGGTGATAGGGGTGAAAGGGAAGTCCCCAGAGGCTGCTGGGAATCGTAGTCCACTCAGGATCTCTTCTCTATTAGCGCCGCGTGCACGATCTCTACTATGCATGTCTGAAGCTGTAATGGCCACAGCTACTCTTAACTGAGCATGCACAACTTCCAAGAGCTCCTGCACACATGTAATGGCCACCGCTCCCCTTGCCAACCTCTGTGCATTGCATTGCACAGATGCGAACTCCCGCGCCAACCTCAACATGGCCGCCGCGACTGCTCTGTTTACGCGCAAGCGCCGCACATGCGCGAACACATTAAACATGGCGGCGTCCTGCCTCAGCTGCCACCAGGAGCCCCCAGGAATGCGCTCGCCCCCGCAGCAGCACACACGCAAGGGGGAAAGAAACCGGCAGATAGGGGGACCGGAGGGACCCTGGCTACACATTATTACAGCATACATTTTGGGGTACCTCATATACGGTTGGGGCACCCAGAAACCCAATACAGGTTCTGGGACTCCTTGGCACTAACTGGGGTACCCCTTTTAACCTAGGGATTCCCTCAGCTACAGGGATACTTTTCATTCCTGTGCCTCATTTTACTGTGCACAAAGCATATATGTACTTAACACACTTTTAATAAAATATACACATTAAAAACCTAAGTCTTTCTGGTATGGGAAATAGAATAAAAAGCTGCACTTTATTTTTCACTAACCATATTCCCCACACACTATTGCATAGACTTAGTATGGATTCTAAGAATCCCCTCTCAACCTCATATGTATGATTGGAGCACCTCAGAGCCCCTATAGAGTTAAATTTACATTTTGTGCCCTTTTGAAAATAATCTGAGAACGTTCAGGTAATATGGACCTCAATTTTTTATCTCCTTGTAATATATCCCAGTATTTATTAAACACTTGTGTAATTTTTGGAGCCATTGCATTATACTGCGTAATGAATGGAACAAAGTTGGCTCGATCTATTCGACTTAATTTTGTTCTTACTTTGCATGTTAATAAGTTCATCTCTATTTTTATTTTTAGCCATTTCCATGGCTTTGGATATGGTGACATAGTATGGATTCTAAGAATCCCCTCACAACCTTATATGTATGGCTGAAGCACCTCAGAACCCCTATATAGGTTCTGGGTGACCTAGGCATTTATCATACGAACAAAAAAAGGGGGGGTACCCTCGCTCAGCTCAAAGTAGGGTGGGGGATGGTGCAAAACACTATATACAGAAGTACAAAAGGTAAGTACAAAACACTATACACAGAAAAAGTAAACCCAGTTATGGAAACTCTGTCCCCCATGTGGATGTGTTTATGACATATTTAAAAATAACTTTATTAGTTGAATCATCAAAATATATACATGGTTTAAACAACGACGCTAAACTTAATCCTTAAAATTCAATGGTGAATGTTAGGATTTTATAAATCATTGAGGTATTTGTTGTTTATAAATACGCAACTACCTCCGGTACAATGACCATAAAGAAAAATAACTATTCCTTTAATATATATCAGGATTGGAGATGTAGAAATCTCCCACATAATCACCCTGATAGTCAAATAGGTTTAGAATATATATATTTTTCTTCTTTTTCATATATATATATATATATAATATATATATATATATGAAAAAGAGAAAAATGCTAGCGCCTACAAAAACTCCCTAGCACAAACCCAATTGCTGTGGATGACTGTAACAATGAATAATTAAACCATAAATGTGAAAACAGATATATATGGATAAAAAACAACACCAAAAAATCATATGTACATAGAAAAAAAAATATAAAATATATATATATGATCATAAATTAGACAGATACAAAAAAAAATTTACGAATACAAACCCAATGTGCTGTGGATTACTGTTAACCAATGAATAATTAAACCATAATGTGAAAACAGATATATATATGGATAAAAAACAACACAAAAAATCATATGTACATAGAAAAAAATATATAAAAATATATATATATGATCATAAATTATACGATACAATAAAAAGTCCAATCCAAAAAATGTGGGTACTGTCCTCCAGAGTACTGCAGCCTGATAAAGGGACCACCAAATCCCTCAAGGATATCTAGGAAAAAAACAAGAAAATAATAGACGCACTCATGGTGTAGTACTGTATGACTGACTGGAAAGGAATAAAAATTGCGCACTCACAAACGTGACAAGAACATAAGCATGTATGAGTAAACTCAATCGCCAGCAGGGACAGGATAGCAGGGTAACGTCTGGGGGCTCCACCGTGTGGTGCAGGTGTCAGTAGCTTCGTGGCCTCCGTGTACCGGACGCTTCCTCACTCCAATGACGGGAGAATAGGGTACCCCTTGATGAAGTCTTAAGGACGAAACACGTAGGGTGTGTTTCGGATCACTTTTATCAGCACAATTGCATTATGTGTACAATTGCGCATTTTCAACAACTTCCTATTACGGACTTTATACAAAGCATTGTATCCAGCGGGTGCAGGGAGAGGCGTTGAGAGACTGTCCATATTCTCCTGTCACTTGAATGTTCCTGTTGACGTCACGATTCTCGCGGTATTGGAGTTGGACGAGCTCCCGCTGACGTCACGACACTCGCGAGATTGGAGTGAGGAAGCGCCCGGTACACAGAGGCCACGGAGCTACTGCTATCCTGTCCTCGCTGACGATTGAGTTTTACTCATACTGTACATGCTTATGTTCTTGTCACGTTTGTGAGTGCACAATTTTTATTCCTTTCCAGTCCTATATAAATGTTATTTACATACTACACCATGAGTGAGCCTGTTGTTTTCTTCATATATATATATATATACTGAGTTAGTGACTGTCACAATATATATATATATATTGTGACAGTCACTAACTCAGTAGGCTGGAATAGTGAATGGAGAGACGCTGCAGCCAGTTCACAGAGTGTTAATCTCCTCAGACAGAAAGAAGCACACCTGCAGCCTAATTAAACAGGGGCTGAACTATCAGTGAAACAAGTGCTTTAAAAAGCAGGAAGTTGCTCACACAAGGTGAGCTTGTTTTTCCACAGGAAGGTGGAGAGAACTCTCCCGGCTTGGAAGCCATAGCAGCTGCTGCTGCTCTGGTCCCCAGTCCTGCGAGGAGCTTTGCTGCTCGGACCAGCTGGGACCCCAACCCAGGATAAAGATAAACATTGCTGCGAGGCTGGACACAGCCTGCTCCCCGGAACCGTGTTCCTGTTTGCAGTTTGGAGCTGCAACAGATAAGACTTTATTATTACACTTATTGGTTATACTTTGTGTTGCATATGTTTTGGACATGATCAGATTAGCTGGCTGTCTTGTTAGTAAGGGCTCAAGAAGTGAGTTAGTTTCCCTAAAGGGAACAGGCTTTAATTTTCAAGAAAGTAGTTTCTTAAAGGGACAGTGCACCCGTAAATAATTTTGGTTGTGGCTAATAAACCACTATAGTTGAACGTTTCCCATCGTGTCTAGCGTCTTACTGACCCTGCCGCGAGGCCGTCCTGCCACAGGTGGTGTCAGAAGTGGGATGCTATGCCTCTGGGGGTCAGTAGATGAAGATGTGTTGAGACACTGAACTCAAGCGGAAAAAAAAAATTATTTTTTGCTGAAGCATGGAAGTTACAGCTAGCAAGCGATGAGTGTAAATTTTGCCCCGTCGGGTATGAAAGGATTTCTGTGTAAAGCTAATGCCTTTTGCTGAAGTGAGTGAATTTGCAGCTAGCAAGTGCTGTGAGCAAAGTTTGCCCTGTCTGGTAAAAAAGAAAGTGAAAATGAATTTTGGCAAAGATGTTGCCCTATGAAGAACCCAGAAGGTTCAAAGATTGTAAAGCCCATACAAGTTACGTGTGTTGTGCAAAGTCTGCCTCGTTGGGTGTGAAGAAAACAAAAAAAAAATCCGGGGTTTTAAAATAGCCGCCGTCATGTGTCAGTTTTGCAATGTACATAACCATACAAAACAGTGTCCCTTCAGGCCATACGATGATGATGATGATGACGACTCGTATGTGGCCCCTGGAGGAGAGCCGTACCCACAGATGAATTTAGTATGCTGGGCCTGTCATAAAATAGGTCACATGGAAGTTGTATGTATGGGAAATAATCCCAATCTTCAGGGCTCAGCTGTATGTGTAAATGACTTGATTGGAGTCTCAGTAGGCATATATCTGGTCATGGGAGCATATATTAGGCTGTATGAGGCTCTATATAGTATAAAACAATAATAGGTGTACAGGTATAACTGGAGGACAAATACAGAACTCTATATATACCATAAAGGCACTGTCTACATCCCCAGAAAACCAAAGTACATACCCATAAATGCTTGATGGAGCCTCAATGGAACAGCTGCTCAGACTCAGAGTAGTGCGTGCATCACGCCTGCATCTCAGGTAAGTTGGGGGTGGTCCCGTGGGGTCCGTCGGCGGAGCACTGCTGTAGTAGATATTGGGGGCTGCACACCAATTCCAATAAAAACTGCTTTATTAGGTGGTCATCAAAGGTATAGTACAAACACTCTGACGCGTTTCAGGACTGTTGTCCCTTTATCAAAGAGTAACTGCGCGTCTGCTGAGTTCTCCATTATGTAGTATAGCTCCCGCCCCCAACCGTGACGTCACACGCTCTGTTTCTATCGCGTGATTTGATGAGACCTCTCTCCCATTGGATGCCCTGTCGGCCAATCGCGCAAGGCAGGAGTGAATAGTTAAGTTGTTAGAATAGCATTGGAGCCACAGACTCTTGCTCCCGCCTCCCTTGGTGACGTCACACACTCTATGGATATCGAGTGTTTGTATAGTATAGCCTGCTTTTAGAATAATGTATAAGCTAATGAAGTATATAATAGGGAAATCTGGGCAAAGCTAAGGAGTATAAGGCACAATGGAGATACTCAGAGTAAAACAAAACACAGAATAAGTGACATTAAAAACATATACTGAACAGATAAATACAGTATAAATTAAAAAGCGCAACGTTTAAAAACATGCTAATGAGATGGAAGATATATATATTGGACATGATGAAATATTAGCTTGTGAACAATACATGTCAATTATAGAAGTATTTCATATGGAATATCTTGTATATTCCTACTGATACAGTATCATTCAACTGCTCATTAGGATCAACCCTCTAATGATATTAATCATTTGACTGTTCATATGAACTTGAACCAATTATGTTATTGATCTATTATTGTAGTCAAGAGGGAAACACTGTGATACAATTCAGAGTATATATATGACAGTTTCTATGGCATGTACAAGAAGCAATTCATGAGGTTAAACATATTATTATATATATATATATGTAAAGAGCCATGACCTATTGTATTGTTACAAACATTCTCTCAGATATATCTCTCTGATATGTTTTGCCAATATTCTATATACCATACCAACATATGAATAGCGTAGACATATAAAAATAATAATAACCTGTATATCAAATGCTCGTACATTTTACATAACCATTCTAGTTTTTAATCCAAAAAATGTTTGAGTTCCCAGTCTAGATTCATGCCCCTGGGTGCCAACGTCCCAAGGGCATAAATCCAGAACATTTCTCTCTGATTGAGGAGAGATTCTCTGTCTCCTCCACGTACATGAGGTCTTATGTGTTCAAGCGCGCTAAAAGAGAAATTCTGTAGGGAACCTGATTGGCATTTTGCAAAGTGACGTGCAACAGGGTATCTCACATCCATATTTCTGATAGCTCTAACATGTTCAACAATCCTCTCTTTAATATTTCATCATGTCCAATATATATATCTTCCATCTCATTAGCATGTTTTTAAACGTTGCGCTTTTTAATTTATACTGTATTTATCTGTTCAGTATATGTTTTTAATGTTTAAAGCACTCAAGCAATAATAAATGATAAAAGGATTTATTCAAGGAAAAAATACATGAATTACACAAAATGAATTAAAACAGTCCCCTCGGAACCCCTGAGACATAAATTCTGGTTTAGGCACAAAATATAAATGTAATATAGTCTAAAGTTGCCCTAAAGACCAAAATAATGTGCAAAGTTAGTGAAACCAAAAAAATATTATAACCTGCTCAAATATCTATAGACCGTCCTGTCAAAATGGAGATCTAAAACTGGATAATAAGGTACTCTACCTATATGCTGCTTGAAATGATAAACTAATGAAGTACCACTCAATCACCAACAGTAAGTCATGACATAAAACAAATAACCACAGTAGAGGAACTATGCAAGATATACTGAATAGTCACCACAAGATGATAAGAATGTGAGTCCTGAGAGGGGAATTGAGTGATGGCATAAATTGCAGAGATAAGTATCCAGCAATGATCCATAGCAAGGTTGAGGGGTTCCTAGGGGAGTACAAACACAGCCCGACGTACGTTTCGCACCCCTTGCTTCGTCCGTGGGCTTAAAGTAATGGTGCCCGATCAGGCTTTAAAGGACACTAACAGTTAGTGTAATCCAATACCGTCATTAGGTTATTATAACTATTAGTTTGAATTTACTTTTGATTTAAGCAATTTTGGGTTATTTTTCTAGTTAGTTGCAGGCTTATTTGTTTGTTTTTGATAATCACTGTCCCCAGCACCGTCATTAGGTTATTATAACTATTAGTTTTAATTTACTTATGATTTAAGCAATTTTGGGTTATTTTTCTAGTTAGTTGCAGGCTTATTTGTTTGTTTTTGAGATATATATATATATATATATATATATATATATATATATATATATAATCCAATGCACAGCCGGCACACCATATGCAAGTAAATAAGTTTTGGTGCTTATCCCATAAAGCAATAACAGACCATACGATACCGGTTGCAGCACGACATCAAGGAACAGCACGCAGGTAACTAAATCATGAATTTTCTATATTTGATAGAAGACACAAAAACCGACGTTTCGGTCCCCCAGTGGGACCTTTCTCCAACGCGTTTTGACTAGAAACCGACTCCCCGAAGAAGACGGTTTCTAGTCGAAACGCGTTGGAGTGGGAGTCTGCTGAGGGGGGGCCCTACCTTCCCTTACCTGAACATGAGGCTCTGACCTACCCTTCTGCCCATGGCATCCCTACACTGAGTGGTGATGTATACCGCACATTGCTACCTGTATTCTCCTTGTATCCACTCCATGCAACTAATCATAACGATTGTATGGTGATCTCTTTAATGTGGATATTTCTTTCTACAGTGTAGGTTCTCATTCCACAGATGTGCTTTCACAGAGTCCCCTGTGTCCTGTGCATGTCAGCTCTATGTTTAGACCCTTGCCTCCAGGTTCACATTGTTTGGTAGAGTTGAGCCCCCCTCACCTTTTAACTTTATCCCCTGTTTTACTCACTTTAATAAAATTCTTTGTTTACACTTTAAGGTATGTCCGTGTGCTTTCTACAAGGTTGCTTTTCTTGTTGTGTTCATAAATATTTCAACCTTTAGCACCACTGTTGAGTTTGATTTACTTATGACTTATTGACAGTTTTTGAGGACACTAATTATTTGTAGTGTTGAGCGATATTTCTGTGTGTTTCATCATATATATATATATATATATATATATATATATATA
>WSYH01010559.1:0-22879 GCA_036426205.1 Ascaphus truei | reverse complement strand
GGGGGAGGGGTTTGCTTGGGTTGTGATGGTACCCCTTTCAAATTAACATATTTTTTTTAGCGAAACTGTGTCTCTTGCTACTGCGGGGGGCGTGTATTTATGTCTGTGCTGACTGCGGATCTACTCGTAGCCATTTTATGTGTGCAATATAGCAGTACATTCAGCAACCTTAATAACGATAAACAACGTGAACAAACCTACTAACATGTGTAGGGATCTGCGCCTTAGCAGTTTTACAGGGTACACATTACTCACAAACATTGGTAAGGGAGGGGACACCGTTTCTTATGGCCTAGCATGCGAATGGGAGTGCCAGCTTAGTGAGGCTCATTGTAGCCGCTTGCCCAGCCTTCTCGTTTACCACTTTTTCCCCAGGTCCAGCACATTAGCTTAGTCCCGACACTTTGGGCCGCCCAGGGGGGGGGCTAGGTTCTGGGACCTATCAATAGCGCCAAGTGTCCGCTCCGGATGAGTGTTTCCATTTGTTAGGTAGTTGGTGGAGCGTCTCCTAAGCTGTGGGTCAGATCTGGGGTTCCTGTTATACCGACGGGGCAGGACGGCCGCTATGGGTCAGTGATCTAACATCCCCCGGCTCGGAACCCCAGACTAACCCACCGAGTGCCCTCCTCCCCCTATTTGGATCTGCAGCCGCAGTCATGCTTTGGCCCGATAAACTACGCTGGGGGCGGGTTGGGTTACTCACGCTTGTTCGGGCTTCCTGCCCATCACCCGGAGGTCCCGGTTCTCATGGGATTCCAGATAGACTCGAGCCCTTTAAGAAATCTTTTAGGGCCTTCTCCGTCCCGGAGGATCGGGTTACTTTTCCCCCATCGTACAGTTTTTCATAAAAGTTCTTAAACTCCCCTACAATATTTTTAGGGTTGTCCGAGATCACACCCGATTCAAGACGCAAGGCCTGGATGTTGCAATTATTTGTTTTGGAATTGATCAAGTTGGCCAGCAAGGTATCTGGCTTGTTTGCTTTTTCAAAGAATCTTCTCTTTGACCAACTTAACGATTTCTCAGCATGGGAGGTAAGCTATAGATTCAATTTAATCTGGGTGTCTCTGATTTGTTGGAGAGTGGCCGAATTTGGGGAACTCTTGTGTTGATCCCATAAGTTCCTTTTGCTCTTTTATAATTTTTGCGTTGCTCTCTCTTTTTCTCTTGGCCGCTAAACTGATCAATACCCCTCTTAATGTTGCTTTATGCGCCTCCCAGAGGGTTATATGGGAGCGAACGCTTCCTTCATTTTCTCTAAAGAAGTGTTTGATTTCCTCTCCAACCTTCTCCATCAGTTCTGGGATTTTTAATAGAGATTCATTTAGTTTCCAATTTGCTCCCGGTCTGTCCAACCCTATCTGTGTGCACCGTAGTACTATGGGTGCATGATCCGACCACGAAATATCGTGGATCCCAGAGTGGGCAATCTTTGGGACCAGTCTACTAGAGACAAAGAAGTAATCAATTCTGCTATAAATGAGTCATGTGGGTGCGAATAAAAGGTGTAATTTTTGTCTAACGGGTGTGACTCCCTCCAGACATCGACCAACTGCAAGTCCCTTAGCCCTTGTTCCAGAGCCGTAGGTCTAGACGTTGTTGTAGGCCTGGGGGGGTCCTGATCTGTCTAGGGCTGCGTTCAGCACTGTGTTGAAGTCACCTCCTACTATCAGGGCCCCTTTACTGTGTTTTTGAATGGTTGTGAATATTGTCGTGAAAAAGGGTTGTGGGAATCAAGCGGGGCCCCCTCTGAAACTCCTCCCTCCTTCTGGGCTGCTCCGCTCCTCCCTCTCCCAAGGACTTTCTTGAGATCCTGGACATCTGTCCCGATCCGAGTCCAAAGACACATGACAACAGTCAGACCGCAGTCCCGGCCGGCATCTGTTTATTATTGTTTTAGTTCTTAAAGCGCTAACTCTTTCTTAAATCTTGAAACACCAAAAAAAAGAAAAACCCTCTATTAACCTGAGCCTAAGGAATAACTGCAGGAAGGGAGCGAGAGAGAAGAAAATAAAATAAATAAATCTCCCCTCTCCTTGTAATCTTGTGTATTGTTTGTCTCCGTTCTTCTCCCTGCCTCACCCTAAGCCTCTAACTTCAATACCCGTAGAGACCCTCTCTCTGCAACTATGTATATTATTGCCACATTACTATGCACCCCCCTTCCTTCTGTTCCCCCTTTTTACCTGTGCGCATGAAACCCTCTACTCTATATGTTAACCCTACTCCCCTACTTCCTATCCTGCGTATCCTGTGGATCCTACATCCTGCCACTGCCCTCCCTGACTAAGACCTACCTCCCTATCACCCTCCATTCCTGGGTATGTCCATAAGTGCCCTCACCCCCCCCCTGCCAAGTAAGTAGACCACCGCTATGATTCCCTATTTTTCCTCCCATATTCCCCCCCTCTCCACCTCTTCTGCCCCTCCCCTTTTTATTTTTTGGCTCCCCCTTTTTCTTTACATTATCTATTTCGTGCAGTGACTTTATTGTTTAGTGGGCTCCTCTTCCGTATAGTACCTACAAAAATAGTCCTTGCGCAGGAAGTGCTCCCCTCCCCCTTCTTTATGCCGCTGGAAATCCGGCTCCTCTTGACTCTTCCCGCGGGCTCCTGTATTGCGCCTCCCCTTCCGGCCGTTTTCAGCCGCCATCTTGGAGGTGTCCGATCTCCCTCTTCCGTGTCCTCTCGCGAGATCTGCCGTCTCCTCCTCCTCTACGTCATCCGGCTCCTCCTTGATCTCATTGTGCAGCAGGAGCCGATCCAAGATGGCCACCATTCACGGAGGAGCGCTGTTGGGATCCAGAGGTAGTGTGTGGCAGCATTTCAAGAGGGCACAACGAGTCACGAACCAGGCTCAAAACTTTAGAGCTCCAACAACTTGAACAGAAACAGGTAGGATGAACATTGTTCTGTAAATCTCGGCCCCTCTTCACTTTGGGGTACAACGGCTGTTTGTTCTTGTCAGCTTTCCTGGCCTCCCTCCAGGCTGGGTCAGGGGCCGGTCTCCCACCAGTTGCTTCCTCGGGGATCTTATCCTGGAGCCCAAGTTTGGCCAGGAAGCTCTCGCCCTCTTCCAATCTCCGCAATGTGTTAGAGGCTCCATTTCGGGTTACTAATAGTCCAAACGGATACAGCCACCTATATCTGATCCCCTCATCTCTGAGCACTTTAGTGATGGGGGTCAGTTGTCTCCTTTTGAGCAGGGTGGTGGGCGAGATATCCTTGAAGACTTGTAGTTTGTGACCCTCAAATTCTGCATAATTTCGGGTCATTTGGCAGAAGGACTCTTTCACCTTAAAAAAATGGAATTGCGCTATGATGTCGCGAGGCGGGTCTCCTTGTTGCCGACGCGACCGCAGGGCCCTATGGCACTGGTCCAGATGGATGTCCTCCTCAGATCTGTCTGGCATCAGTTTCTGCAGCCATCTTCCCATGAAGTCTTCCGGATCAGTCTCCTCTTCTGGCACCCCCCCTGACCCTAACATTATTTCTGCGATCGCGGTTATCAGAATCCTCCTGCCTGTGTGTGAGGTCCCTCACAGTATCTTTCACCTGGACCAACTGTTTGTCTGTTCTGAGTAGGGCTTTAATGGTGGAATCTAGCTTCTTTTCTAGGGAGTCTGTTCTCATCCCTATGCCGCTAATATCCGCCCTGAGCGCAGCCAATTCAGATTGGAAGCATCTTTTTAGGTCGAGGCAAAATTCCCTCATGTCTCTCCGTCTCATCACCTGGTTTTCCCTGCCGCTGTCTTCTCCCTCCTCCGACTCGGTGCCGCTTCTTGTAGGACCCTCATGGCTTTTGGCGCGTGCTGAGTCTCCCTTTGCGAAGTAATCCGTTAGAACCGTGGAGGTTCGTTTAGACCGCGTTGCCCTTGACATCCCTGTACTATTGGGGCTGCTTGTGTGTATTTTTGGTGCTCGTCGTTGGGTTTTTAGCGCTTTATTTATTAATTTATTCGCCGGCTGTGAACGGAGCAAATGGCTCACACGTCCATGCGCATGCGCCCCCAATGTTCTAGTTTTAATGCACAGGCTCCTTTGAATCTGCAGCTTTCCTGCATCCAGCCGGGATAATATGTTTTTGGAATTTAACACGTCACCTTGTAATACAGTTTCCAGGACATGTTATTATTTATTTTATTTATTTATAAAATATTTTACCAGGAAGTAATACATTGAGAGTTACCTCTCGTTTTCAAGTATGTCCTGGGCACAGAGTTAAGACAAATAATACATGGTTACAAATACAGTTACATAATGAGCAGGGTATACATTATATACAAGACATTGCATGCACAGTTAAAGAAAAATATATATTATGGGTTAGTTGAAGTAGTTACAGACCAGATTAAAATGTGAGACAGCCTTAGATTTGAAAGAACTTAAAATGGTGGTGGATGTGAGAGTCTCTGGTAGGTTGTTCCAGTTTTGGGGTGCACGGTAAGAGAAGGAGGAACAGCCGGATACTTGTTGAGCCTTGGGACCATGAATAGTTTTGGAGTCTTGATCTAGGTGATAAGTGATGCAGTGGTAGGGGTGAGGAGCTGTTCAGGTAGCTGGGTAGCTTGCCCATAAAGAATTTAAAGGAAGACAGGAAAGGCGAACTTGCGCCTAGACTCTAGTGATTACCAATCAGTTCTTTGAGCATTTCGCAGTGATGTGTGTTGTAGTTGAATGGAGAACAAAACGACAAATTGAATTGTAGAGGGTGTCAAGTTGCTAAGGTGGGATTGAGGTGCCGAGCTATATACTATGTCTCCATAGTCAAATAATTGGCATTAGAATCTGCGTGTGTATACGCTTCTGACCAGGAGATTAGGGAGGATTTGTTCCTGTAAAGTACCCCTAGTTTGGCATAGGTCTTGGTTGTATCAATGTGCATTCCGAATGTATGTTCTGCATAAAACATATGGCCTTTTCATGGCTTCAATCCTAAATCGGCCAGACACAGTGTTGTTCTTCAAGGGTTATTATAGATTGTAAGCTTTTTTGGACATGGAAAACTGTATTCAGCATCTTCCCTGGCTTAAGATCTCAGAGGAAAAGAAGGGATCCAGCGCTCCGGTTTTCTGAATAGAAATTATTGTGCCACACAATCTTTCGACTATGGTTTATCAAGTGACTGGCCATGCCTAGTCACTGATAAAGAAGCATAAGGTCGAACGTTGTGTGGCACAATAAATTTCTTATTCAGAAACAGTGGAGCGCTGGACCCTTATTTTCGCAGTGTACTTGGATTTTATGACAGGTACTTCGTGAACCAGCAGCACCGGTAAATTGTATGCATTTTTTCTATTTTGTGGCGTGCAGCCTTATCCCCTTTTACTTTTTAAGATCTCAGGTATCTGCTGTATTTATAGCAGTTTTCAGACAGGGTTTGCACACCATGGCGGTGCAGTCTGTCCCAACTTCAGAGATTAAAGCAGCAATCAACCCCAAAATGATTGTTTGTTTCTTGGTACCATCGGAGCTGTTCCTTGTCTTCCCCCAAACGACCACCACCCTCGCCCTACTTCCTGAGATGTTTATAGATTTTTATGTGTGCCAAAAAAAACCCACATATGGTCGCAGGGCCACAAAAAGAAAGTCGCAGTCACCTCCCGCTGTCAACATCACACCTCCCGCTGTCAACACCACACCTCCCGCTGTCAATGCAACACCTCTGTCAATGCCACACCTCTGTCAACGCCACACCTCCCGCTGTCAATGCAACACCTCTGTCAATGCCACACCTCTGTCAACGCCACACCTCCCGATGTCAATGCCACACCTCCCGCTGTCAATGTGACACCACCCGATGTCAATGCCACACCTCTGTCAATGCCACACCTCCCGCTGTCAATGTGACACCACCCGATGTCAATGCCACACCTCCCGATGTCAATGCCACACCTCCCGATGTCAATGCCACACCTCCCGATGTCAACATCATCAACTTACTGTAAGCCACCGGAGTGATTTGTCGCGTGGGAACCAGGGGGCCACAGAGGTTGAGGGCCACAGAACAGCTGTACAGACCCTCAGGTTAAAGTAATTAAAATAAATGAGGTTATAAATGTGTGCTGTGGCTTCCTACTGCGGCGGGTTCTCTGCAGTGCATCGTTCTGTAGATCGCATGGAGCCTGCATCCTTTTTCCAGCAAGGATCTGAGGGATGTGGTGGGATCACTTAGAGCCTCTGATGAGGCACAAGCCGCGCTGCATAATTATGCCGAGTATCTATTCATTGATCATGAAAACGCTGCGCTGTATGATGGTGCCGAGTTATCTACACACTGATAATGAACACGCTGGGCTGTACAATGACCATGAGTATCTCTACAGTAATAATGAACACTCTGCGCTGTATAATGGTGCTGAGTAAGCAATACACTAATAATAAATATGCTGCGCTGTATCTCTATACACTGATAATGAAATTGCTGCAGTGCATAATGATGCTGAGTATCTCCATACACTTGCACACGGGATAATGCATGTGAGGTTTAGCCCCCCCCCCCCAAGTAGGTGGTAATAATACTAGTGTTCCAAATTCATAAATACTACAGAAAGTATTGCTTCTACCCCCTCATGCTCTCCAGTTACGACTTATACTCAAGGGAGGTGAAAATGACAGAAATACTCTGGTCTTTGTCATTTTATTACAATGAATAATTACCCCCTTCAGCCCTGAAAGAGTTTACAATGCATCCGTTTGACATGGTTCACCATTATAGAATAATATGCACAAATAATTTATAAACACTTCCACAGCCCATAGTCTGAATTGAAATAACCTAACATATTTATTTGCATCAGTAATAGTTACTCATTGATAAATTGGCACACCTCCTCAATAAATACAAAATCTTTACAGAAACAGAACAGCCATGAGTTACAATTCAATGTGTGTGCATTTGGCAGTGATTCTCTGTACTATTTTATAATGCAGCCCGGTTGGGTTTAGGGCAATTCAGAGGTGAGTTGGGGATTCTCATACTATCTCCCCTGAATCCCTGTATGTTTTCTACACCCGTCCCCCTGAATGTCTGCATAACCGCAGATGACATTCCTGGGTACTCTCTGGTGATCTGTCTTATAAAAGCCTGACGCTGCAGTAACCTCCTCTCTTGTAAAGATCCTTCAGCCTTGACACCTGACCATGCTTTGGTTGCATGTGTATTGATCGGGCTGTATGGGCACGTTATCATGGCAGCAGCAACCAATGATTCATAATAACAGCATGTTGGGACTGTTTCAAAGGGCCTTATTACATGCGCAGCGAAGCAACTTCCCCGTGCTGGGGAACATCTCTTCTCTAGCACAGGGAAGTGTTTACAATGCATAATAATAAATCATTGCCTCGGAGAATCATTGAGTGAAGAGCAGGTATGCCTAACAGACTGGACCATATCTACTACTCCATAAGACACCTTCGCTTTAATGGAGCGTAAGGTGTCTCATGGAGAAGCACCGATTAGTAAACATAGCCGATTGTATAGGTGAAGGGGCTTGTTTAGACTGTAAACTCAATGGTAATGTGGTCTCCTCACGTGCCTGGAGAAGCCACTGTTGCATTTGCTGAGACCAGAGAGACTTGGTTACACTGGACCAGTACCTCCACCTTCTCTCACCCCAACAAAATAATCTTCTATTCCAACATGGCGGGATAGTAAAGTGTAGTATCTCACCATGGCAGTGGACGGGAAGGGGTGGGAGGCAGGTCTCGCTCAACCTGTGAAGACCTCACGCAAGAAGAGGGAAGCAAAAAGGAAGTCAAACCCCCTCCCACGTTTTTAGCTTAGCATGCACTAACAAATCAAAATGTTGTTCAAAGTCATCGGTATCACCTTCTTTTGGTCCCAAAAGGAGACTGCCCCTTCACCCTTTTTTCTTTGCAATGCGTTGTTGATCCAAATTGACAGTCAAGTCCACTTTTCTTTTACCGTGTCCTTGAAGTCACCTCCTCAAACCGAGAAGCTGCGCAGTCTTATCAAGTCCATCACTTTTCTCCATTCCCAGCTCTTCTTTTGACATTTAAGGTCAAGGCGAGGGTTGCTTAACTCTTCTCTCTCCCCCTCTCCGCTCCCTCCCTCGAAAACGGCTGAACAGCCTTCGCTGGCCTCCTGCGCTGAGACCTCCGGCCTTCTCCCGAGTCTCTGGAGCTTTGAAAGCCCACACGTGGCCCCACCTCAAGGCTCTTCTCCCTCTCCATCTGTCTCACCCCCTTTATCTCCTCTTCTTCCAGGTCACGGAGTCCCAGAGCAGGGAGGCAGCAGAGGAGCGGCGGCGGGAGCGTGCTGCGTTGCGGACCGCGACATCTCTGGAGAAAGAGAGAGAATTGAAGTGTGTGTTGGGGGGGGGGGGGTGGGGGGGAGAATTTGTAGCATGCTTTTCCACATGGACATAGACTGAGAGGTGAGTGTCACTTGAGGTGCCTAATGTAATAGGACCGCTTAGTAAACATGGCCTAAATGGTTAGTCACACAGAGGTTCCTCGCATGGAACGTGTCCCTGCTACAGGAGTAGTAGGGACGATGCATGCACACTCTAAGAGGTGAGGTACTTAGCTGCCGGTGTGTGACATTAAGGGTGCTCCTAAGGTCCCAGTAGTAGTCAGCGTTGGAAGAAGACGACCCAACGTTTCGGCTGTGCAGTACAGCCTTTTACAAGGTACTGCACAGCCGAAACGTCGGATCACTTGGGACAATAAAGCATTTTGCTTAAGTCCGTGTGCTCGCTTCTTCTTCCAACCCTGTTACATGAGAACTTGTTGACTTTTTTTTTGAGGAGGGGGGGGGGGAGGGAAAGAGGGGGGAAAAAATAACCCAGTCAGACGTAGGGGTACGATGCATTAATATTGTGATAATCAATATGGACTATGCGCCCTCCACCCACTCATACGTGGATTCTACACTCCGATTGGCTCAAGTCCTGCCCCTCCGCACCTTCCATTCAAACACAACGCAGAGGGGAACTTCACACAACATGAGTATCGAGCGCACACCTCAGTCTGCAAGCGCTGGGATTCAAAGCGGATTCGTTTCATTCAAATGCAGTTTCCACGGAATCGTTTGTGAAACTAGTCCTTACAAGTAACAGGAAACGACTAGGGGCAAAGAGGTCGGTGCATGTGCAAAACGTTGGCGATATAATCGTGAATATGCAACCGTGTCCCACGCAGAAGGGGAGCACTCCGAGCGTTAGTCACTTTCTAATTACTCTTCTTAAATATGATTGTAATCATTTATTTCTTAAGGCACCAACATATTCTATAGTGCAACACTGTAGTTTATTGTTTATTGTACTGTTTATTACACTTAACTGAAGTATTCACATTCTTATAACACTATTTAACTAGCGCTTTTTACACACAAAATGTTCACTTCACATTCTATAGTGTGACGGGCAAGGCAATCAAACGCAACATTAACACACCCACGTACAGGGGTGGGCAACTACGCTCCTCAAGCCCTCCCAGCAGGTCAGATTGTCAGGATATCCCTGCTTCAGCACAGGTGGCTCAGTCGAAGACCTGTGCTGAAGCTGGGATATCCTGAAACTGTGACCCGTTGAGCACCGCTACAATAGAGCTTACAATTTAATAAGAGGATGTGTGCAGAGAGACGCGGGGAGAAGTCGCTGCAGAGAGACACGCGGGGAGAAGTCGCTGCAGAGAGACACGCGGGGAGAAGTCGCTGCAGAGAGAAAAGGCGGAGAGAAAGTCACGCAGAGAGACAGCGGGGAGAACGGTGAGAAGTCACTGCAGAGAGATCGGGGGAGAACGTACTGCAGAGATGACGCAGGGGAGAAGTCACTGCAGAGAACGTCTTCTCCTCTGTGACCCTGAGCCTGTGGGAATAAAGCTGCTCCTGTGTGTTTATGTCCCTTATCTCTTGCCATGTTTATAGCGCAATTTCTCTCTGCCCTCCAAGCGCCTGTAAACGAGGGAGGTAAGGCGAGGTCTCACAAAGTTAAAAGTACTCAGCCATTTAACGGCACATGGAACTCTTTTAGCAGCGGTTTACATGCTCGTTTTAACACCTTCGCTGCTGCTTTGAGCGTGAGGGGAGAGATGTGAGGGAGACCCTCACTGAAAGGGTAGTGACTCCACGGAACAGCCTCCTACTGAGGTGGTGGGGGCAAATACAGTAAGGCAATTCAAGTATACTTATTTAAATGTACTTGCCCTCTGCCGCCTCCTCCACAAGGAGGCCGAGCCCTGCCCCTACACCTCTTTTATGGTGTACTCCCCTCCAGCTTGTAGCGCCACACGGAGGACTCTTGTTGATGAAATACAACTGTTCCTTACCTTAGGACCTGCAAGAGATGTCCCTGGGGCTTCTGCGCTCCTCGGAAGTGTTTGGCCCACGGTGCCTCCTCCCCCTCCGCCTCGGATTTATGGCCAGCAATATATCTAAAAGACACAAGCAATCTAAATGACACCTCTTCCATGTGCCAGATAAGGAGGGAAGAGCAGAGCGGGGAGCAAAGCAAAGGTCTACAGCTGTGACGTCAATGGATTGGACAGAGTGACAGCTCCCTTCTGCTGTGTCACCCTGCCCCAAAACTGGAACAGTCTGCCGGAGACTCTCACAGCCGCCACCAGTCTAAGTTCTATGTAGAATATATCAGTGTGTAACAGTGTGTGTGTGACAATGTTAGTGTATGTGTGTAACATTGTATGAGTGTATGTGTGTAGAATATATCAGTGTGTAACAGTGTGTATTACAGTGTTAGTGTATGTGTGTAACAGTGTCTGTGTGTATAATATATCAATGTGTGTCTGTCACAGTGTTAGTGTGTGTAACATCAGTGGAGAAGGAAGAGGGGTGGGGAATATATATTGAGATATTATTATTATTATTTATATTTGCCCCTATAGAAATATATATAAATGCTCAAAGAACTAGATTGGTCATCACTGGAGACTAGGCGCAAAGTTCACCTTTCCTGTCTCGCCTTTAAATACTTTCTGGGCAAGCTACCCAGCTACCTGAACAAGCTCCTCACCCCTACCACACGCAGCACCTATCACCTGAGATCTGACTCCAGAAGGCTGTTCATGGTCCCAAGGTTCAGCAAAGTATCTGCCCGCTCCTCCTTCTCTTACCGTGCACCCCAAAACTGGAACAGTCTGCCGGAGACTCTCACAGCCGCCACCAGTTCCCTAATTCTATGTATAATATTCATTGTGTCACAGTATGTGTGGTGACAAGTTTATGTGGTATGTGTTGTGAAGCATGATGAGTGTATGTGTGTAGAATATTATCAGTGGTGTAACATGTGTATTCCAGTGGTTAGTAGTGCTATGTGTGTAACAGTGTCCTTTCCTGTGTATAATATCAATTGTGTGTCTGTCACAGTGTTTGTGTGTGTAACATCAGTGGAGAAGGAAGAGGGGTGGGGAATATATATTGATATATTATTCTTATTATTTATATTTGCCCCTATAGAAATATATATAATGCTCAAAAACACGAACTAGATTGGTCATCACTGGAGACTAGGCGCAAAGTTCACCTTCCTGTCTCGCCTTTAAATACTTTCTTGGAGCAACGCTACCCAGCTACCTGAACAAGCTCCTCACCCCTACCACAACGCAGCACCTATCACCTGAGATCTGACTCCAGAAGGCTGTTCATGGTCCCAGTTCAGCACAGTACTGCCCGCTCCTCCTTCTCCTCTTATACCGTGCCCCCCCCAAAACTGGAACAGTCTGCCGGAGACTCCACAACCCCGCCACCATCTAAGTTCTTCATAACTAAGCTGTCTCACTTGTAACTCTGTCTGTAGCCAGTTAACTACGCCGATAATATATTTAAAAAATCTGTACGTAACATACGCGCTATAATATTTATCTGTAACGTGTTACATACCGCCTATACTATATATTATCTGTAACTGTTACATACGCCTATATTATATTCCTGTAACTGTTACATATACGCCTATAATATATATTATCTGTAACTGTTACAATACGCCTATAATATATATTTCTGTAACTGTACATAACGCCTATAATATATCTTATCTGTAACTTGTTACATAGCCTATAATATATATTATCTGTAACTGTTACTACGCCTATATATATATTACTGTAACAGTTACATACGCCGCTATAATTATATTACTGGTAACTGTTACATACCCTATAATATATATATCTGTAACTGTTACATCCCCTATATATATTTATCTGTAACTGTACTACCCTATAATATATATTATCTGTAATGTTTACATACACCCTATAATATATAATTATCTGTAAACTGTTACATACGCCTATAATAATATTGATCTGTAACTGTTACATAACGCCTATAATATATATTATCTGTAACTGTTACATACCCCCTATAATATATATTATCTGTAACAGTTACATACGCTATATAATATTTATACTGTAACCTTTTACATAACGCCCATAATATATATAATTATTCTGTAAACTGTTACATCTACCTTTAATATATATAAATCTGTACTGTTCATACGCCATAATAATATTACTGTCGTACATACGCCTATAATATATATTATCTGTAACTGTTACATACGCCTATAATATATATTATCTGTAACTGTTACAATACGCTATATATATGATTTCGTAACTGCTACATACGCCTATAATATATATTATCTGTAACCTGTTACAATACGCCTATAATATATATATATCTGTAACTGTTTACATACGCCTATAATAATATTATCTGTAACTGTTACATACGCCTATAATATATATTATCTGTAACTGTACTACGATATATTATTCTCTGTACTGTTACATACGCTATAATATATTATCTGTACCTGTTACATCGCGCCTTAATATATATTATCTGTAACTGTTACATACGCCCATAATATATATTACCTGTAACTGTTGACATACGCCTATATATATTATTACCTGTAACTGCTACATACGCCTAAAATATTATTATCTGTAACTCTACATAACGCCTAAATATATATTATCTGTAACTGTTACATACGCCTATAAATATTATCTCTTACGTACATGCAATGTCCTTAATAATGTAATCCTGCGCACTTGGTAAGATTACTGTCACTATAACTCTGTGCCCAGGACACACGTGAGAACGAGCTCTCACTGTATCACTTCCTGGTAACACGTTTATATTATAAATGAAACCCCCCCGCCTCTCCCCTCTGTCAGGCAGGGATTATGACCACGCTGAACGCTCGCTGCTCCATCCTGGCGGCGGCTAACCCGGCCTACGGCAGATACAACCCCAAGAAGAGCATCGAGCAGAACATCCAGCTGCCCGCCGCACTGCTCTCGCGCTTCGACGTTCTCTGGCTGATGCAGGACAAGCCGGACCGGGAAAACGACCTCCGGTGAGGGAAGGAGGGTACCCTGGGAGGGGGGGGGGGTCAGTGGTACCTCACACCCTGTGGTACCTCACACCTTCTTATTCCGTTAAAGGAACTCGCTGCTGTCCCCGTGACGGGGAATCCTGCTTATCCCATGAGGTGGGGGGGGGGGGTTACTGAGACCGTCCCTGTAATCTGTAGTGAGGCGCCCCCCGTATCCCGTAAGGAGACGCTTCTGGAAACATATACTATCGTGTTTGCAACATTTGACGGGGGGGTTTCCCTCGCCAAAGATTTGGCTCCCTGGAAACCCCCCCCCCCCATGTGCCTTCTCTGTTCCCATAAACCCAAATCCTGGCATTACAGGCCTGATGTGAAACTGGCATGAGATTTGTTCTGGCTTCCTCCTGCTGACGCCATTAAAAATCCCTTAAAAAAAAATTGGGGGGATCTTGACGGGGGCGTGGTCCCTAGTCCCAGAAGAAGCTGGTTTTAGTTCAGGGGACCTCGTTCCAATCCTGTGAGAACAGACTGATTGGTGGTGGTTAGCGTGGTTTGTTCCTTTAACCTTTTTGAAATCCCGTGTGAGACGCCCTCTTATCCCATTAGTGGAGGCACTGCTGACCTATTATTCTTATAGGAACCCTCTGTGTGAGACACCCCCCTATCCCATCACAGGGAGGCACCCGCTGACCCTCTTATCTTTCGTAGGACCCCCTGTTTGAGACACCCCCCTTATCCCATCACATGGGGCACCGCTGACCCTATTATCTTATAGGGACCCCCTGTGTGGAGACGCCCTCTTATCCCATCACAGGGAGTGCAACCGCGACCCTATTATCTTATGGAACCCCCTGTGGGTGAGACGCCCTCTATCGCCATCACGGAGCAACACCGCTGACCCTATTATCTTATAGGGATCCCGTGTGAGACACCTCTTATCCCATCACAGGAGTCACCACCCGCGTGACCCTATTATCTTATAGGACCTCCCTGTTGGACACGCTCTCTTATCCCATCACAGGGAGCAACCGCTGACCCTATTATCTTATAGGAACCCCCTGTGTGACACACACTCTTATCATGGGGTTTCTCTGTTGATCCCTAACGCTCTCCTCCCTCCCCCCCCCCTCTCTCCCAGGCTGGCCCAGCACATCACTTACGTTCACCAGCACAGCAGCAGCCACCCCCTCCCAGTTCGACCGCTGGACATCGAAGGTATGAGGTGAGACCCCCGCACCCTGCTGCCAGGACCCCCGCACCCTGCTGCCAGGACCCCCGCACCCTGCTGCCGGGACCCCCGCCCTGTCTCCCCGGTAACGCTGCTCGCGCTTCAGGGGTTCCGTGACGGTTTTAGCATGACGCTTGTTCTGGGGTTTGCCACACAGTGCTATATAAAATCCTCCGTGGTGGGGACTCCAGCCCACGTGTGGCTGTCGCCACGGGTTAGGGTAGGCCAGCGCGCATCTCACAACGTGTTACAGGACTGCTCAACACGCGGTGGCTTTCCTGTTGACCCCATCGGTGAGGAATCCTATGTGACACGTCGGCGAGTTTCTGCTGTCACCTGACTGGTCTACCCCCCCCTCCCCCACCCCCCCCCCTCCTGCGACGGTATATTCAAGCTACAGCTCCCCCCACCTCCCAGCATCCCTCCCTGTCAGCCTTCCCGCCCTTCATTCATCTCTACGCACGCCTACGTGAGATGAGGAAGGAGGCTCGGCACAGCAGGACACCACCTTCAATCTCCGCCCTGACCCTGCCCTCTCTTCCTAGGCTAGTCCACGACTGGTAGGTGCCCCATGCTGTGTCCCCCTGCGGGGGGAGGGACAGACTCATACCGCCCTTCTTTCTGTTCACTGTTGTCACCCGTGCGTGTTTGATGCATTCTCTGCATATCCCCTTCTGTTCTGCCTGTTCCTGTGTCACCCTGCGGGGGAGGAGGACAGGCTCATCGCTCCCTTCTTCTGTGTCACTGTGTCACCCCTCGGGGGAGGGACAGGCTCATAGCTTCCTTCTGTCTGTGTCACCCTGGCTGGGGGTAGGGACGCTCATAGCGCCCTTCTGTCTGTGTCACGTGTCACCCTGCGGGGGAGGGACAGGTCATAGCTCCCTTCTGTCTGTGTCACTGTGGTCACCCTGGGGGGGGGGGGGGACAGACTCAGCTCCTTCTTCCTTCACTGTGTCACCTGCGGGGGGAGGCAGATCCAGTCCTTCTGTCTGTGAACTGGTCACCCCTGGGGGGGAGGGACAGACCATAGCTCCCTTCTGTCTTGTGTTCCTGTGTCCCCCTGCGGGGAGGGACAGACTCATGCTCCCTTCTGTCGTGTCACTGTGTCACCCTGCGGGGGGAGGGACAGGCTCATAGCTCCCTTCTGTCCCTGTGTCACCCCGGGGGGGGACAGACTCATAGCTTCCCTCTGTGTCACTGTGTCACCCTGCGGGGGAGGGACACAGGCTCATAGCTCCCTTCTGTCTGTGTCCACTGTGTCACCCTGTGCGGGGGTGGGACAGACTCTAGCTCCCTTCTGTCTGTGTCACTGTGTCCACCCTCGGGGGGAGGGACAGTCTCATAGCTTCCTTCTGTCTGTGTCACTCTGTGTCACCCTGCGGGGGAGGGACAGGCTCATAGCTCCCTTCTGTCTGTACTGGGTCACCCTGCGGGGGAGGGACAGCTCATCAGCTCCCTTCTAGTGTTCACTGTGTCACCACGACTCAGCGCGGAGGGAGACAATCTCATAGCTCCCTTCTGCTCTGTGTCACTGTGTCACCCTGCGGGGGAGGGACATCATAGCTCCCTTCGCTGCCTGTGTCCCTGTGTCACCCTGCGGGGGAGGGACGGGCTCATAGCTCCTTCTGTGCCTGTGTCACTGTGTCACCCATCCCTGCGGGGGAGGGACGGGCTCATAGCTTCCTTCTGCCTGTGTCACTGTTCACCCCTGTGCGGGGGGGACACTCATAGCTCCTTCTGCTCTTGTCACTGTGTCCCGGCAGGGACGCCCTCGGTTGGGAGGACAGAACTCATAGGCTTCCCTCTGCCTGTGTCACTGTGTCACCCTGCGGGGGGAGGGACGGCTCATAGCTCCCTTGCGCCCTCTGCTGTGTCACTGTGACCACCCTGCGGGGGAGGGACAGACTCATAGCTCCCTTCTGTCTGTGTCCGTGTCACCCTGCGGGGGGAGGGACAGACTCATAGCTCCTTCTGTCCTGTGTCACTGTGTCACCCTGCGGGGGAGGGACGGGCTCATAGCTCCCTTCTGTCCTGTTGTGTCACTGTGTCCACCCTGCGGGGGGGAGGGACGCGGCTCATAGCTCCCCTTCTCGCCTGTGTCACCCTGCGGGGGGAGGGACAGACTCATAGCTCTTCATTCTCTGCTGTGTCACTGTGTGTCACCCTGCGGGGGGAGGGACGGCTCATAGCTCCTTCTGCTGTGCACTGTGTCACCCTGCGGGGGAGGACCGGGCTCATAGCTCCCTTCTGCCCTTGTCCCTCCCCTGTCTAGGCGGGCTACAAGCGCTTCTGCGCTGTGTCACCCCCTGCGGGGGAGAGAGTGACGTCTTCCTAGCTCCCTTCTGGCCCTGCACGTTACCCACCTGCTGGGGGAGGGCTGTCAGCTCCCTCTTCACCTGTGGGAGGTGCTCGAGCTCATATCACCCTCCCTTGTATGTCTTGCTCGTCCGTTGGCTCCAAGTGCTGTTCGTGCAGGTAGCTTTGTGACTGGCCTACTGCGCTGGGCAGCACTTTCCGACCTCCGTACCTCACGCGGACCAGCGCCTTTCTTGTGTCCCCACCTCTCTGACGTGACCCAGCTTGTCCCGTGACCTTCAGACCCGCCGGGTTTGACAGCAGAGCAGGAGCAATGCTGTGTGTCCTGAAGCATGCACTCGTCCTCGTCTGACGGTGTCGGCAAACCGTCCGCTGTGTGTTGGGGGTTTGTCCGTCTCTGCTGTGTGTGTGTGGGTGTCCCGTCTTCGCTGTGTGTGTGTGTTCCGTCTCCGCTGTGTGTGTGTGTCCGTCTCCGCTGTGTGTGTGTGTCCGTCTCCCTCCGCTGTGTTGTGTGTCCGTCTCTCCCTCCCTGGTGTGTGTGTCCGTCTCCGCTGTGTGTGTGTGTGCCGTCTCCGCGTGTGTGTGTGTCCGTCTCCGCTGTGTGTGTGTGTGTGTCCGTCTCCGCTGTGTGTGTGTGTGTGTCCGTCTCGCTGTGTGTGTGTGTCCGTCTCCCTCCGCTGTGTGTGTGTGTGTCCGTCTCCGCTGTGTGTGTGTGTGTCCGTCTCCGCTGTGTGTGTGTGTGTGTGTCCGTCTCCGCTGTGTGTGTGTGTGTCCGTCTCCGCTGTGTGTGTGTGTGTGTCCGTCTCCGCTGTGTGTGTTGGGTGGTGTCCTCTTCCGCTGTGTGTGTGTGTGTCCGTCTCGTGTGTGTGTGTGTTCCGCTCCGCTGTGTGTGTGTCCGCTGCCGTCTCCGCTGTGTGTGGTGTGTGTGTGTCGTCTCCGCTGTTTGTTTGTTCTCGCTGTGTTGTGTGTGTGCTGTGTGTGGGGTGTCCTCTCCGCTGTGTGTGTGTCCGTCTCCGCTGTGTGTGTGTGTGTCCGTCTCCACTGTGTGTGTGTGTGTGTGTGTGTGTGTGTGTGTGTCCTCTCTCGCTGTGTGTGTGTGTGTCGTCTCCGCTGTGTGTGTGTGTGTGTGTCCGTCTCTGCTGTGTTTGTGTCGGTCTCCTGTGTGTGTCCGTCTCTGCTGTGTGTGTGTGTGTCCGTCTCGTGTGTGTGTGTCCCCGTCTCCGGTGTGTGTGTGTCTGCTCAGGACCGCGCCCAGCGCTGCCGCACATTCGCCGCTTTGCGTGGGAACTGAGCGAAACCTTCAGTAAAATACACCCGTGTCCTTGAATGCGTTGGCTTCCTTTCCCCAGCCCTGTTACCCTGTCTACTTCCTGGTATTTATCCCCCGTATATTAATCGCTGCCGTCTCACTGCGTGTGAGAAGAGTAAATGCGCGTCCAGGCACTACCACTATTCAAATAACGCAGCTTTTCTACGCTAAACCTTCACCTCCGTTGGGTACCGAACGTGTCATTTCCTGGTAGATTAGTGCGTGGAATCTACTGATTGAGACTATGAATATAAACAGTGTTCGACAAACCTATACTTTGCTCGCCCCGGGCGAGTGGGATTTAACCCCCGGCGAGTACATATCGGCCCAAGCAAGCACACGTTGGTACTAGTGGCGATTGATTTTTTTTTTGTGTGGTGAGTAGATTTTTTGGTGATTTGTAACCACTGATATTATATTCTCACACACTCTCTCACTCTCTCACTCCCTCTCTCTCTCTCTCCACCGCTCTCTCTCTCACACCCACTCTCTCCTCCACACACTCTTCCTCACCACTCTCTCTCTACTCTCCGCTCCACTCTCTCCTCCCTCTCTCACACACTCTCATCTCTCTCACTTCTCTCTCCCACTCTCCTCTCCCACACTCCCCTTTCAATCACCAGCTCTACTCTCACACACACCCATCTCTCTCTCAGTCTTATCGCTGTACCTCCCGACTCACGTCAGTCTCCACGTCTCACGCGTCTCACAATCTCTCCCACTCTCCCTCATCATCATCTCTCACACCCTCTCTCCTCTCTCTCCTCTACCACATCACTCTCTCTACTCTCTCCCACTCTCTCAACGTCTCTCTCTCTCTCGTCTCATCTCGCACAACCCTCTTCTCGATGCTCTCATACCTCATCATCTACACTCTCTCTCTCTCTCACACACACTCTCTCTCTCACACTCATTTTAACATACAGTAAACTGCTGTCGTCAGATCTAAATCTGCTAATAGATCTCTAATGAACGGGTCACCAGCGACCGAGCTGGGCCAGCGGTTATTACCGTGTGTTTATGACTTGGCGTTCTCGTGGGTAGTGATGCGGGATTTTTGCGGCTGTGTTTTTGCCAGCGTTCGGGTGTTTTTGCCGCTTTATCTTGTGTTACGGGCGGGGTGATGGGGGTTTTTTGGGGGGGAGGCCTGATTGTTTTTTGTTTTTTTTAACCCCCTCCCTCCCAGGCTCGCCTGCGTCTCATGGACACCGTCGAGAAGGAAGATGTGAACGAGGCCATGAGGCTGATGGAGATGTCCAAGGACTCGCTCCTGGGAGACAAAGGGCACCCGTCCAGGTAACCTCGTGCACCCACTGCGGGGGGCGCGCCTGGGGTGGGAGGGGGACCCTGGTAGCGCTCTGTCGCTCGCCCTGGGATGTGAAGGGGGATACTGTCCCGTCACCCTGCGGGGACAGGGTGAAGTCCCTTCTGTCACCCGCTGCAGGGTGACACGCCTTGCTCCCTTGTCGGTCACCCTGCAGTGGAACGCATCGGGTCACCTCGTCCGGCAGATGTGGGTGACGGGGGTCGCTCGCCCTGGGTTTAGGGGCGCTCGCTGTCGGGGGCGGCAAAGGGACAGACCCCCCCATGTGTACATCATTATAATGAACTCCCCTCTCTCAGGACGCAACGTCCGGCCGACGTCATCTTCGCCACGATCTCCGCTGATGGTCCCGACAAGGCCGCGCAGCATAAGTTCATGGAGGCCGAGCAGCGCTGCTGTGTCCAAGGGCTTCACCCCGGCGCAGTTGAGCCGCCCTGGAGGAATCGAGGAGCTGAACGTCTGGCTGGTCAACCAAGCGCGCGCACGAAGATCACCTTCGTGTGACCGGTGGGGGGGCTGGCGCCGCGTTCCGCCGTTATTACCTCCCCCCTTCCAACTCCCCAAACTCTTTCTCGTTTTCCGGAAACCTCCGTAGCTTCATATTCCAGAACTTTTTATATTTTTCCCACCAATAAAACCTTTTTTTTCCCTACCACGGCGACTCCGCTGCTTTCTTCATAAAGGCGATGCGTTCGATGTCGGCCAGTTTAACTTCTTGGGGGAGGGGGGGGGGGGTCTCTGGGAGAGAGTGACCGTTTTCTTTATCCCACCCTGTCCATATAATCAGAGAACTGTATGGAGGTCTCGTGATTCAGGAATATATCTTGTTCTATTCGCTTCTGGTTTGTTTGAAACTTTGGTCTTTCTACATCGCTGAAACAAACTGGGGGGTGGGGGGGGGAAGGGGGGGACTTCGCTACAATAGCACGAGGTAGTTGGGTATTATTTAGTAACGATGGGGTGTTACCCGAGGACGTAGCATTGTTAAATAGAAGGTAGCCGGGAGGCGTGCACTGCCTCCTCTTTTTGTGCACGCCGTGATCCTCCATTGATAAAAAGATCATTAGATATAATCGCAATGTTTCTCTTGTAGGGAAATGGTTAAAAATGCACTTTTTTTAAATTATATCGAAATACATGTTTGGCTACTAATGTGTGTGTGTGTGTGTGTGTGTGTGTGTGTGTGCGCGCGCGCGCACACTCCCGATGGAGCTGCTAGGGGCAAAACTACACAGCTCACAGCTGATCAGCGGTCTGGCAGTGACGCAGCGTCGGTGGCGACAGCTGGTGTATATAGCACATGGACGCTGCGTCTGCCAGACCGCCGATCAGCTGTGAGCTCGAAGCCTGCGCTTATAGTAGCCTGCGCTTATAGTGACAGCGACGCTGAAACAAATGCATTGCCGCCGCCGTCGCGCGCGCTTATAGTAAGCGCGCCGCGACTGATCGCTGGAAGTCATCTGAATTAGATTTTTTTTTTTTCTCCAGTGACCGCAGCCTGACGTCACCGGCACTATAAGCGCAGCCTTGCAGAGAGCGCAGCAAAGCGTTCGCCATGTCCGCTGCAGCGCTGCTGTTCTAGCAACGCGCCGAATGATATCCGGGCTCACGCTGCGGGTCCCTGTCTGCGTTTTAGGATTAACGATTACACAAAGCTCCCCATACATATCTGGGCACAATACGAGACAGATTCCTAGGGGGTCAGACAGCTCCTGAATAACCGAGCTGCAGCGCAGTCGCCTCTCCGCTGAGGGTCTGGTTTGCCCTAACGCTGGGGGCTGATTCGGCACAGAGACGGGAAATGTCTGTTTATTCCCTTACAGAGCAGAGAGATCCTGCACCATGTACATGCAACACTGAGATCTATCTGCTACAAACTGAATTAACACCGCAATCGCAGCTCTCTGAGCAGGTTTTACACTCAGGTTCTTTTGCAAGCAGCCGTCTTATATTCTAATTTAAATAAACCTCAACACGTATTAAGTTTGTCATGGGTTGGAGCACAATAATAACACTGTCGTTACAAGGGCTTGTTGTTACTAGTTTGTGTGAGAGTTGCAGGGTGTCCCACCAAGAGACCAGGATCTCTGAATTAGTGTCAGTAGCTGGGACACAGCTGAAAGCTGCCGTTTAAACAAAATATATATATATATATATATTCCCCCTCCATTCAATATGCGCATCAATACAATCTGCACACTGACAAGTGATTGGCCGAGCTGCAGATCGATCCGTTCGCCTGTAATCCCATCGCTTGCTCTGGGTTATTTAATTCAGTTCTTGCACAGCATTGTGGGCAATGTAGTTCCTGGAATATGATTTGACTGGGCAGTTACAAGATACAATTGGTGCGCTGCTGGAGAGAGGGCGGAAACGCTTCCTACATTAGAAACATTTAAAAACGTCTTTAAAAAAAAAAAAATTAAATGCTACAAGTATTTTCTCCGAGTGCAGAACGGATTTATTTAGACGCACACGTAGGATATTGCTGGAACTGCAGCTTTAACTTCCTCCCATTCATTTGCATCACAAGGCTGTTTATTTAGTAGCTGAATTTATTATAATTGTTTCAATAAAAGGTACATTTTTCCCTACAAGAAACACGTCATAACATTGCTGTTCTATTTAATGATCTTTATATCGATTGATGATCAGGGTGTGCACCAATCAAAGCTGCAGACCAAGCTATAGCCTACAATCAACAAAACAAAGCGCAAAACGCTCATTGTCAAGCTATAGCATACAAACAAAACAAAGCGCAAAACGCTCATTGTCTAGCTATAGCCTACAAACAACAAAACAAAGCGCAAAACGCTCATTGTCAAGCTATAGCCTACAAACAACAAAACAAAGCGCAAAACGCTCATTGTTAAGCTATAGCCTACAAACAACAAAACAAAGCGCAAAACGCTCATTGTCAAGCTATAGCCTACAAACAACAAAACAAAGCGCAAAACGCTCATTGTCTAGCTATAGCCTAAAACAACAAAACAAAGCGCAAAACGCTCATTGTCTAGCTATAGCCTAAAACAACAAAACAAAGCACAAAACGCTCATTGTCAAGCTATAGCCTACAAACAACAAAACAAAGCGCAAAACGCTCATTGTCTAGCTACAGCCTAAAACAACAAAACAAAGCGCAAAACGCTCATTGTCTAGCTATAGCCTAAAACAACAAAACAAAGCGCAAAACGCTCATTGTCTAGCTATAGCCTACAAACAACAAAACAAAGCGCAAAACGCTCATTAGTACACTTTGCTCCTAGGAGAGACTGACCCCTTAACCCATTCACTGCCATTAGTACACTTTGCTCCTAGGAGGGACTGACCCCTTAACCCTGTCGCTGCCATTAGTACACT